>JAESUZ010000955.1:0-39823 GCA_017311185.1 Proteles cristata cristata
TTAGGAATTTTATAAAAGCCTGGCTATGATTCTGGTGCTAGCTCATTAATTTTGTGGGGAGAACTCATGACAACATAGAGACATTCTGTAAATGTTTAAGCACATCTATATATGTATTAAAATGATCTACTGGTTATAAATCTTTTAGTCAGTTACATAGAAATGTTTTCAACCTTTATTTTTTTTTATATTTTTAAAGTTTATTTTTACTTATTTTAAGAGAACAAGGGAGACAAAATCCCAAACAGGTTCTTCCCTGTCAGTGCAGAGCCTGATTCAGGGCTTGAACTCACAAACGGTGAGATCATGACCTGAGCCAAAGTCAAAAGTCTGGTGCTTAACTGAGTGAGCCACCCAGGCACCCTGTTTTTCAACCTTTCTAAGCCCTAATTGGCTTAACTGTTATAAAACCAAATTCCTCAGCAGTGAGGAAAATAGAAATTTGAACAAATGCTATTAAGTTCAGAACTTCTTAACTTTGGCCTGTATAACTTTGACTTTCACTGTTTTATCGAAGAGTACCTCTCAATACTCTGTCATTGGCAAGTTTAAGATGTGTAAAGATGTGTATGTATGTATTGTTCATTGTTTTTTTTTTCTTCTTCTTCTTTATTTCTAGGAGAGAGAGAGACACACACACAGCGTGAGCAGGGGAGGGTCAGAGAGAGAGGGAGATACAGACTCTGAAACAGGCTCCAGGCTCTGAGCTGGCAGTCAGCACAGAGCCCGACGCGGGGCTCGAACCCACAAACCGCGAGATCATGACCTAAGCGAAAGTCGGACGCTTAACCGACTAAGCCACCCAGGCACCCTGTACATTGGTTTTAAGAGCCGCCATGAAAAGACTTATTTAATTTTGCTGGTCAGTGGCCTTGCTGGCATGAGCGAAGTCAAAAAATTATAGAAGTTAATATCCTCCATATTTTATGATTTTATGCAAAGTGCGATCTATAAAGTAATAATGTGTAAGAGAGCACCACTTCCTCTTCCTTCCACCTAAGGTCTGCAAAAAGGGAAAAAACAAAAAGTATATCTTCTATATCAAAATTTTTGACTGAAAATGGTACTTTGAAATATTAAAAAAAAGGAGAGTTTGGATCATCTGTTATGGCTTGTACATGTATCATGGCTATTATATTCTTGAGTTGCCTGTAATTGTTTAGGCAAAGGGGCCTACAGTTCATGTTTTTAAATATTATAGTTAATTTTGAAATATTAAAAAAAAGGAGAGTTTGGATCATCTGTTATGGCTTGTACATGTATCATGGCTATTATATTCTTGAGTTGCCTGTAATTGTTTAGGCAAAGGGGCCTACAGTTCATGTTTTTAAATATTATAGTTGATACAGTGATTACACACCACATACAAGACTTCAGGGACTACATGTTTTTGCTGATTTATTTGCTGTTCTTATTCTACTTTAGTAATTCAAATACACGAAGAGTCCATTGTGAAAAATGCAATGTTGGAGTAGAAGAAATTAGAAATAATAATAGTTGCTTTGTCTAAAATCATAAAATGGTCAAAAATTTAAAACTTCCTGTTAATTTGTTATGGTAGTGATATAAATGAAATTTTTCTGCAGTGTGTTATTTTACTTTGACATAATTTGTCTCTACCTTCAGATAGAATCCTTTATCCGTATTAAAACTAAGTAAAGAATTATTTAAGGAACGTTATGGGACACAATCTTTAAACATTACAGTATCACTACTCAGTATAGAATCTGAAGCCAATGGGGAACAAAATGAAAGTTATAAAATTTAATAAATTTTTGTTGATTTTAAATTTTCAAAGATCATTTTTTAAGGTTTCTGAAAATTTTACGTCATTTTGGCCTACCATAGTCATGTTTTGTTTAAGTTTTTCAACGTTCATTGTTTGTTAATAATATTTAGTTATTTAAACAGTTCTTCCTATAGGAGTTCAAATAAGCTGTTTTTGTTTTCCATGGGGAGATAGTTGTCTTACCTGCACTTTGGCAATCATTTTTACTGGTTGTATCTTTGGGAACATGTGTTCCAGGTACTAAATAACTGCTGTACAAATGAACCTTGAGACGACAAACCATCCCTGAACTGGGAATTATTTGCAAATTCAAGACTATCAGTTAAAAGTGCTAATAGTGAAATTGACTCAAATCATTGGTTGATTTTTGTGTCTTTTCCTACCAAAAATATGTTATAATAACACCTTATTCACAACTCAGTATAATTTTCAGTTTTAGATGACTTATACTCTTGACTCGTTAAAGGAGTGAATCATTTTGTTTTGTCAGATTAATTTTACCGCTACGTCAGAAAACTACATGGTGTGGTTATTTATAAAAACTACTTGAAGTAGATACATGGCCAATCATTGTGAGGTAAAGTATCTCCAGAGTAATAATTATATCCATTTAAAGGTTATTTATGTGTCATAAGGATGGAAATCACAACAGCAGATATTAAATTACCCTGTTTAATACACACAACAATCATATGTCTGGGTTCAGTGCTTCAATAACAAGCATAATTATAAACAAAATTACATATAGTAACTGCCTTCTGTATTTCTGTTGTCATCCTAGTCTAAGCTCTTATCACCTCGCAGCTGGATCTCTCTTCTGTGTGTCTGTCTTCTCCTCTCTCCAATTCAATCAATCATGACAGATTTGAGTGTTAACTATGTGCTAGAAACAGTACACAAAACTGAGAACACAGTAGGGATGAACAGAGACCAAGATCTTACTACATTAAGTTTACAGTATAGCAAGGAAGACTGACATTGATAAGCAGTTGTAATTTGATAATTGGAATGTGTTATTAAAAGGAGAAGTTAGGAACCTTGGGAGACTATCACAGGACCAGCAGTAACCTGATCTGAGATTAAGAAGGACAAATAGGAGATAGCCAGGTAAAGGAGTTTGGGTGGGTCTGGGGGTGGGGGTTTTCGGGGGCTCTAAGCAGAGCAAAGTGGACATGGAAGGGCTGAGATTGACAAAGAACTTGAGCTTCAACCAAGTATTGTTATACGGAGGAAGACTTTGCAGACTGACTTCAGAATGTAGACAGAGGTTTCAGAAGTTGGATTCTACTTGGATCTAAATACTAATCCTAACTTGTATAATTTATTATCTTTGTGACTTTAGGCAAATGACTTAGTGACTGCAAAGCTGGATTTCCTGGCCTGTAAAATAGGACAGTAAATACCTTTATCATAAGATTGATGTGAGGATTTAAATGAGGCAATGTATGTAAAGCTCTTAGCATAGTGCCTGACACATGCTCATTAAATGGTAGCTAGTATTTAGGTAGAATAGACCAAACTTGCTGATCTCTGCAGGCTCCTTTTTAGCCTTTGATTCTTTTGCCAATCCTGAATATTACAGCTCATAACCCTTCTTTGAAATTCTACAGTCTGAAAGCTCTGAAAACAGAATTTTCTCATTTAGCCACAAAACCTGAACTGAATTGAAGCTGTATGTAGTCTTCATCTATCCTGTTTTGTGGCATATTCATGTTTGACTGTTAACCTTGAATACATTTGATTTAGGGTGCTACACCTGATCTTGGCTATATTTTGTAATATATGGAATGCATACCATATTCTTTTCTAAAATATTAAATACTCTAAATTCCAAAATGCATCTGACTTCAAGGGTTTTAGATAAGAGATTGTGGACTTGTACCACCTGAAGCCATCTTTCTAAAATGCCACTTTCTCCATGTCTGTCTCTGAATCAGGAAATCATAAGGACTCACAGTGCTTGTGAGACTTAAGTCTAAACTACTCCCTGTGTTTTCTGTGTTTTTCAAAATTGTCCCTAACTTGTCCCCACCCTACATGTTCAAAATTTAATACTTTTCAACTCAAACCCTTTGTTTTAGAAGGCTGCTTCCGTAAGTAAAATAAAATGCTAATGCTGCTTCTTCTACCTAACTTCCTTCCTGTCCTCTCTTTCTGGCTACTCAAATCCTACCCAATGGTTAGGGTACAGTTTTTTATAGTTTTTTAATTAAGCTACACTTATCTATTCTCTGAATTCCTATTGTACTTATTTATTCACCAAATATTTGAGCAGGCATTATGTGCCAGCTACTGTTCTAAGTGTTAGAAATCTAAAAGTGAATAAGACAGGTAAATTAAGGTCTCTGGTTTAGGGAATTTGTTTTCTATAAACTAGGACACAAATAAGTAAATAAGTGTACAGTATGATTTAGGATACTGGTTAATGCTCAATAAAATAGGACATGTGATGGTGCCATGGAAGGAGGAGGGGTGACATACCTCAGAATCCATAGTTTAGCATTTGTTTATGTGTGGTTAGATTTTACTCACTGGTTAGACTGTAGAGGACTTACGGGCAGAGTTATATCTTAAACTTGTGGTGTAAATTTCTGGGCATATAATGGGTACTCAAACATATTAATGTTTGGTTAAGACATTTCTCTCTCTTTTTTTTTTTTTTTAAACAGAGAAGGTAAACATTTCTTTATTAGATGTTGAGGACCAGTTGGCTAACTACTTGATATCAGAGTATCTGTTATGTACAAGGTAACTGTGCTGGTTTTTGAAATATTTTTTATTTATGTAAAATTAGCTTTCCTTTCTGTTGATTTTTATTCCTAGACTCAGAAAGATGAAGTTTCATGTCCAAACAATTTCCCATTTGAAATAGTTTAGTACACAGCAAATAAACATTATTTCTATACTTATAGAAGAAGTTACTACACTTAGAAACCTAGATTATTTCTGTAATTGTTTTTGATTAAATCAGATACTGAGTGATTTCCTCCAGTTCATTAGTGTGATTTTCTTAAGACCTAAGTTGCAAACATGCATTTCCTGAAAGCTTTACCCTCAGTCCTGAAGCTGAATATGGTAGTTTCACAGAAGAGCCTGGTGGATTTCTGTATCAGAGTCCTGCCTCTTGGCAGTTAAAGACTGAAGTTCATGGTGAAACAGTTTAAGACTGAGCATATCTTGTTATGACAGATTTATGAAATTTATTCAGTGGAGTAACATGGTCTTTTGGTTAATGGAGAAAATTGAAGCCCCTTACTCCAATATCCTGTTTGATTTCTGATAGATACACATGTTGTTCATTATAAATTGAAAGAACATCTTGAGAAGAAAATCCCAAAAGGAAATTTTTCTTGTCATAAAAAATTGTGGAAAGAATTTTGTTCTGTAGTAGACAAGAACTCAGGTGGGTTAAAATTTGAGGCTTTTGATTTGCCAGTACTTCTGAGATGGTGTCTTTATGTTTACAAAAATATAAAAGTATTACCTTATTGAAATGATGAAATGGACAGTTTGGGATGCTAACAACAGCAAAGTAAGGTGGAGAATAGGAGCTTAATGTCTGTAATCTTATCCTCTCAGCTACTAGACTTTTCCCCTTCAAGGGCAGGGCCTTTAAATCTAGTACACTGAGAAATCATCTATCATCAGACCATAAGTGCTAATGATTATGGAAGACGACAATGTCTAAGATGACATGTACATGTCTGAAAATGATGCTTACTGTTAGGAGATAAAATAATGTTTTGGATTAATTTTAAACAGAAGCAGTAATAATTAAATTTGAATGCTGAAGTTTTGTTTTCCTCCTGTCTTATAAGAATCAAACCTCTACATTGATCTCAGTTCTAAAAATCAGAATAGATTTAGCTTTTGTACAATAAAAACAACTGAGAGGTATTCAACTAAAAAAAAAATCTTTCTAATAATGTATTTGAATTCCTGAACCTTATGCTCAGTTTGGTTAACAGATAATTAAATGGCTTTGAATTGCTTTGATTGTTCTTTTTTTTTTTAATATTTTTTAATTTATTTCTAGGAGAGAGATAGAGAGAGAGAGAGAGAGAGAGAGAGAGAGAGAGACAGCGTGAGCAGGGGAGGGTCAGAGAGAGGGAGATAAAGACTCCGAAACAGTCTCCAGGCTCCGAGCTGGCAGTCAGCACAGAGCCCGACACGGGGCTCGAACCCACGAACCGTGAGATCATGACCTAAGCGAATGTCGGACGCTTAACTGACTAAGCCACCCAGGCGCCCCTTGCCTTGATTGTTCTTACTGGATGATAAAGATCAGAGTGAAGAAAGGATGAAGAGTTGAAAGGCAGGCCTTTGAAGAGTATTTCCTTCTGTTACTGCCACTGATCTAAATAGGTATTTGGGAGGGATGTTGTCCAGAGATTTCAAAGCCTGGATCAGTGGTTGATATAAATGACCTTACTTAAGGGCCTTACTAACGTTAAAAGTATATAGAGGGTATTTCAGGGTACTACCCTATATGAGATCTCAGAATTTCTCTATTGTGATCTTTCACTAATCTCATCTCCAACTATACTGCAACCTCCATAAAGGAATATGGCATGTTTATCTTGCTTACGATTGTGTTCCTAGTGCTCGGCACTGAACAGGTGTATAGCAGATACTCAAATATTTATTCAGTTGAACTGAACATGGTATTCTGTGTCATATTGCCTCTGTCCTTTTTAACAAACAAAACTGCATAAATATTTGATCCTTCATTTTTATTGTGATGGCCCACTTACATATTTCAAAAAGAAAATAGTAAGATTTTGTGACTAAGTTTTTTAGTTGGTGGTGAGATTTTTGAAGTACATACAATTTAGTTGTCCAATTTCTGTATGAGAATAATTGCACAGTATTTATAAAACATATACCATGTAACAGCCATAAGAGTTGGATCTTTACATCTTGCTGTTTTTGTTAATTTCTGCCTGATTGAGAAAATTAAAAGCTTAAATTTTCTTACAATAATGACTCTTGCATTTCAATCAGAACTTCAGCGTTAGAGTTTATAAGTAAATCAGACATTTCTCTTTTTCTTAAGGGCTTGAAACTCTGGAGTGATACTTTTATAATTATACAATACTTATACAATACCATACTAGGTTATATTTAATATAACTGATCACAAATGAAGTTTAATAAACTCTAATTGCTTGACTAATGCACAAGCTTATTGCTTTTGTAGAGTTGATTTTAATGAAAATATATGGCCACTGTACTTATTGGTGAAATATGCCCTCATCATACTGTTGCTTATCATTTGATTTGCACTGTAAAAGCTTACTAAAATGACTTTAATCAATGCTTTTAATTCAGGGGTGTGACTCTAATGAAGCTTTGTTTTTGTTTTTTTGTTTAAAAAAATTAAGTCTACAGTAGGTCTATAGTGTGTACACAAGAGTGAAATCTAAAATGTCTGCTTATATCTCATTTGTGAGAAGATGGTTGTATTTATATAGATTACATTCAGATGAAATTTCAGAGTTTGTCTCTGTAGAACATCATCATAAATGTAAAAAATTAGGATAATAAATCTTTAAAATAGTTTTTGTAATTGAATATAGTTGACACATAATGCTATATTAGTTTCAGGTATACAACATAGTGATTCGACTTCTTTATTTGTTTTTTTTATGTTCACCACAAATATAGAGGCAATGTGTTTTTAAGTTTTTTAAAAAGTTTTAAACTATGTTTTAAAGGTCAATTTATATAAAAATGACTGCTTTAATCTTGTCAAGCCACTCTTTTTGTTAAATTACAGAGATTTGTGAAATCATATGGTGTCTTTCTCTGACATATTTCACTTAGCATTATACTCTAGTTCCATCCATGTCATTGCTAAATGACAAATGACAAGATTTCTTTCTTTTGTATGTATACATACACAATGGAATGTTACTATATATATATCTCACATCTTCTTTATCCACTCAATGGAAACTTGGCTGCTTCCATAATTTGGCTATTGTAAATAATGCTGCTATAAACCTCGGGGTGCATGTATCCCTCTGAATTTCCGTTTTTGTATGCTTTGTGTAAAACCATAGTAGTGCAGTTGTTGGATTGTAGGGTAGTTCTAGAAAACTCAAAATATGGAGGAAATTCCCTATTTTCCATAGTGGCCATCACAGTTTGCATTCCTACCAACAGAGCACAATGATTCCTTTTTCTCTACATCCTCAATAACAGTTGATATTTCTTGAGTTTCTTATTTGAGCCATTCTGACAGGTAAGAGGTGATATCTCATTGTAGGTTTGATTTGCATTTCTGTGATGATGAGTTGATGGTGAGCATCTTTTCATGTTATCTGTTGTCCATCTGGGTGTCCTCTTTGGAGAAATGTTTGTAACTTTTGTCCATTTTTAAATTTGTTTATTGTTTGTGTGTTGATTTGTATCAGGTTTTTTATAATTTTGGATACTAACCCTTTATTGGATGTATCATTTGGAAATATCTTTTCCCATTTAGTAGGCTACCTTTTAGTTTTGTTGATTGTTTCTTTTGCTGTGTAGAATCTTTTTATTTTGATGTAATCCCAGTAGTTTATATTTGCTTTTGTTTCCCTTGCCTCAGGAGACATATCTGCTGCCACTGATGTCAAAGAGGTTAATCCCTTTGTTCTCCTCTAGAATATGGTTTCAGGTCTCACATTTAAAAAATATATTTTTAATGTTTATTTATTTTTGAGAGGGGGGTGGAAATGTGCGTGCGAGCCGGGGAAGGACAGAGAGAGGGAGACACAGAATCCAAAGCTGGCTCCAGGCTCTGAGCCATCAGCACAGATCCAGATGTGGGGCCCGAATCCATGAACCGAATAATCATGACCTGAGCAGAAGTCAGACACTTAAATGAACTGAGCCACCCAGGTGCCCCAGATCTTACATTTAGATCCTTATCCTATATTGAGTTTATTTTTCTGTGTGTTGCAAGCAAGTGATCCAGTTTTATTCTTTCCCATGTAGCTGTCCAGTGTTCCCAGCGCCATTTGTTGAAGAGATCATATTTTTCCCATTGGATAATCTTTCCTGCTTTGTTGAAGATTAATTGGCTGTATAGTTGTGGGTTCATTTTTGAGTTTTCTATTTTGTTCCATCAGTCTTTTTGTCTGTTTTTGTGTCAGTACCATACTGTTTTGATTACTACACCTTTGTATAACTTCAAGTCTGGAATCATGATACCTCCAGTTTTGTTTCTTTTTCAGGATTGCTTTGACTACTTGGGGTCTTTTGTGGTTGCATACAAATTTAAGGATTCTTTGTTCGATTTCTGTGAAAAACACTGTTGGTATTTGATAGGGATTGCATTGAATATGTAGATTGGCTTGGGTAGTATACACATTTTAACAATGCTTGTTCTTTCAATCAATGAGCATGGGATGTTTTCCCATCTCTTTTCCTCTTGAATTTTTTCCATCACCATTTTATAGTTTCCAGGGTACAGGTCGTTCACCTCCTTGATTAAGTTTACTTCTATGTATTTTATTATTTTTGATGTAACTGTAAATGACATTGTTTTCTTTCTCTTTATGCTGCTTCATTATTAGTTTATAGAAATGCAACAGATTTTTACATATTGATTTTTTTAAGCCTGCAGCCCTACTGAATTCATTTATCAGTTCTGGGATTTGTTTTGGTGGAGTGGATTTTGGGGTTTTGAGTTTTATTGGTGGGTTTTCTACATACAATATCATGTTATCTGCAAATAGTGGAAGTTTTACTTCTTTACCAATTTGTTTTGCTTTTTACCAATTCTTTTACCAATTTGGATCCCTTTCATTTCTTTTTTGCTCTCTGATTGCTGTGGCTAGGACCTGTATTAATATGTTTAATAAAAATGGTAAGACAAACTTCCTTGTCTTATTCCTGACCTTGGGGGAGAAAGCTCTCAGTTTTTCCCCATTGAGTATGATATTAGTTGTTGGATTTCCGTAGATGGCCTTTATTTTGTTGAGGTATGTTCCCTACAAACCTACTTTGTTGTGGGTTTTTATCATGAATGAATGTTATAGTTTTTCAAATGTTTTTTTCTTCATTTATTGAAATAATGATGTTGAGAACAAACTGAGGACTGATGGGTATGGGGGGGAGGGGAGAGGGGTGATGGGCATGGAGAAGGGCACTTGTGGGGATGAGCACTGGGTGTTATATGGAAATCAACTTGACAATAAACTATTTATTAAAAAAAGAAATAATGATATGATTTTTATCCTTTTTCTTATTGATTGAGGTTTGGATATTGAACCACCCTTGCATCCCAGGAATAAATCCCACTTGATCGTGGTGAATGATTTTTTAAATATATTGTTAGATTTGATTTGCTAGTATTGTGTTGTGGATTTTTGCATCTATGTTTATTAGGGATATTGGCCTATAGTTCTCTTCTTTTAGTGGTGTCTTTATTTGATTTGGTATCAGGGTAATGCTGGCTACATAGAATGAATTGAGAAGTTGTCCTTCCTCTTCTATATTTTAGAATAAGTTGAGAAGAATTCATATTAACTCTAAAAATGGGTATTAATTCTTTTTTATATGTTTGGTAGAATTCATCTGTGAAGCTATCTGGTCTTGGACTTCTGTTTGTTGCATGTTTTTTTGATTACTGTGAAGCTATCTGGTCTTGGACTTCTGTTTGTTGCATGTTTTTTTGATTACTGATTAAATTTCATTGCTGGTAATAGGTGTGTTCAAATTTTCTATTTCTTTCTGTTTCATTTTTGTTAGTTTATATGTTTCTAGGAATTTTATCTGTTTCTTCTTGGTTGTCCATTTTGTTGGCATATTGTTTTTCATAATATTCTCTTATAAATGTTTGTATTTCTGTGGTGTTATTTCTTCTCTCTCATTGGTGATTTTATTTATTTGAGTCCTTACTCTCTTTTTCTTGATAAGAATGGCTAGAGGTTTATCAGTTAATTTTTTCAAAGAACCATCTCTTGGTTTCATTGATTTGTTTTATTTTTTTCATATTCTATATCATTTATTTCTTCTCACATATTCATTAATTTCTTCCTTGTGATGGTTTTAGGTTTTGTTTGTTGTTCTTTTTGTAGCTCCTTCAGATGTAAGGTTAGGTTGTTTGAGATTTTTCTTGCTATATAAACTTCCCTCTTAGAACAGCTTTTGCTGCATCCCCAAATTTTTGGACCATTGTGTTTTTACTTTGATTTGTTTCCATGTACTTTTTAGTTTCTTCTTAGATTTCCTGGTTGACCCATTAATTGTTCAGTAGTATGTTGTTTAAGTTCCACGTATTTGTCGCTTTCCAGATTTTCTCTTGTGGGCGATTTCTAGTTTCATTGCGTTTTTGTCAGAAAAGATGCATGGTATGACTTCAGTCTTGAATTTGTTAAGGCCTGTTTTGTGGCCTATATGTTATCTATTCTGGAGAATAATCAGTGTGCCCTTGAAAAGAATGTATTCTGCTGTCTTAGAATGCAGTGCTGTAAATATATCTGTTAGATCCATGTGTCATTTAAAGCCATTATTTCCTTGTTCATTTTCTGTTTAGATGATTTGTCCATTGATGTAAGTGGGGTATTTATGTTCCTTATTATAATTGGGTTACTATTGATTCATTCCTTTATGTTTGTTATTAACTAATATAGTGCTTATTGTGTGCTTCAGTGTTGAGTGCATAAATTCTTACAGCTGTTATATATTCCTGTATAATTCCCTTTATTATTATATACTGTCCGTCTTTGTCTCTTGTTAGTCTTTGTTTTAAAGTCTACTTTGTGTGATATAAGTATTGCTACTCTGGTTTTCTTTTAATATTCTTTTGCATGACAGATGTTTCTTCATCCCCTCACTTTTGATCTGCAGGTGTCTTTAGGTATAAAATGAGTGTCTTGTAGGCAGCATATAGATGGGTCTTATTTTTCATCCATTCTGACACCCTATGTCTTTTGATTGGAGCATTTAGTCAATGTACTTTCAAAGTAATTATTGATAGATCTGTATTTATTTCCATTTTATTACTTGTTCTGTGTTTCTTTCTGAAGATTTTCTTTGATCCTTATATTTCTCTCTCTCATGGTTTGCTGATTTCTTCAGTGATATATCTGCAGTTTTCCTCTTTTTTCTTTGAACATTTATTAGTGGTTTTTAATATGTGGTTATCATTTGGTTTGTATATAATCTCTTCTGTATATAGCAGTCTATAATAAGTTGATGGTCATTTAACTTTGAAACCATTCTTGTCCCTATTCAGGTATATGGTATCATATTTTATATCCTTTTATTTTGTGAGTTCTTTGACTAATTTTTTTACAGAAAAGTTTTTTGCTACTTTTATATCTCATACCTTCATACTGTCACTTTTGGTTTCTCTTTTAAAAAAATTAAAAAAATTTTTTAATGTTTTTATTTATTTCTAGGAGAGAGAGAGAGAGAGAGAGAGAGAGAGAGAGAGAGAGAGAGACAGCGAGAGCAGGGGAGGGTCAGAGAGAGAGGGAGTCACAGACTGAAACAGGCTCCAGGCTCTGAGCTGGCAGTCAGCACGGAGCCCAAGGCGGGGCTCGAACCGCGAGATCATGACCTAAGTGAAAGTCGGACACTTAACCGACTAAGCCACCCAGGCACGTCTCTTCTTAAAAAAAATTTTTAATGTTTTATTTATTTCTGAGAGAGAGAGAGACAGTGTGATCAAGGGAGGGTCAGAGAGAGAGGGAGACACAGAATCTGAAACAGGCTCCAGGCTCTGAGCTAGCTGTCAGCACAGAGCCTGATGCGGGACTTGAACCCACGAACCGTGAGATCATGACCTGAACCGAAGTCGGACACTTAATGGACTGAGCCACCCAGGCGCCCCTTGGTTACTCTTTTCCACCCACAGAGTCCACCTTAGAATTTCTTACAGTGTTGGTTTAGTGTCCATGAACTCCTTTAGTGTTTGTTTGGGACACTTTATCTCTCCTATTCTGAATGATAGACTGGCTTAATAGAGTATTCTTGGCTGCTGATCCAGCACTTTGAATATGCCACTCCCTTGTGGTTTGGCAAGATTCTGATGAAAAATCCTTTGCTATCCTTATGGGGGTTTCTTTGTATGTTATGTTTTCTTTGGTTTTGCTGCTTTTATAACATTTTCTTTTTCACTATATTTTGGCAGTTTAAATACAATATGTCTTGGTATGGTTCTGCTTTTGTTGATTTTGATGGGATTTCTCTTTGCCTCCTAATTCTGGATATCTGGCTACTCCTCCAGATTAGGGAAGTTTTCAGCTATTATTTCTTTTAATACATTTTCTGCCCCCTTTTCTCTGTCTTCTCTTTCTAGGACTCCTGTACTATAAATGTTACACATTTGATGGAGTCACTGTATTCCCTAAATCTAGTCTCATTTTGCACAATTATGTTTTCTTGCTTTTGTGCAGCTTGGCTATTTTTCATTACTTTGCTTTCTACTTCATTAGTTCCTTCCTCTGATTTTTCCAGCCTTCTCTTCATTCTTTTTTTTTTATTTTAAAATTTTTAACGTTTATTTATATTTGAGAGACAGAGTGTGAGCGAGGGAGGGGCAGAGAAAGGGGGAGACACAGAATCCCAAGTAGGCTCCAGGCTCTGAGCTGTCAGCCCAGAGCTTGACATGGGGCTCGAACCCACAAACCATGAGATCATGACCCGAGCTAAAGTTGGTCATGAAGTGAAGACACTTAACCGACCGAGCCACCCAGGCGCCCCCAGCCTTCTCTTCATTCTGTCAAGAATGTTTCTCAGTTCATTTATGCCCTTTATCTCTGCTATGTCATTAATTATCTCTGTGTTATTTGTCTCACTCATATCTGTTTCCTCAAGCCAACTGAGTACCCTTATGATCATTGCTTTAAATACTTCATCAGGCATGTTACTTATCTGTTTCACTTGCTGGCTGTGGTTTTGCCCTGTTCTTTCATAAGGATACATTTCTGTGTCTTCTCATGCTGTGTCTCTGTGCTAGGGAAGTCAGCCATGACTCCTGTTCTTGTGGGTCATGACCTTATGAAGAATAAGCGCGGTAGTGGTTTCCCCTATCCCAGCATCTGGCATTTCCAGGAGTGTCTCCAAGTGTGATCTGTGTACTTTACTGTTTTTTCCTGGCCACTTTATCCTTCAGGCCAGTCATCTGCAGAGGCTTTCTTTGCCTCTTGTGAGCAGTGTTTGGTCCCTGGACTGAATGTGGCCCATTTTGATTAGGTGTGCTCTGGTCTCCTTGTGAAATGAGACCTTTCCACTGCTGCCAAAACCAAGACTGCAAATCTCCCAAGTAGGTGGATACAGTGTGAGAAGGGGTTTAGACTAGGCTTCTCAATTCGGAGGCCCACAGTGCTGCCACTGAGGCAAATGAAAGTGGCACTTCCAGAATTGTGGTTCTACCAGGTATTGGGAGTGGGGGTTGGTGTAAGCAAGTTAGGTAGCAAGGGTTGGCATAGTGCTATTTCCCGTAGGTGGCCCTGTGCTTATGAAGAAAGGCAGTGGAGGGAAATGGTACCTGCCCGTTTCTTTATTCTCTGAGGGTATTTGCTGCCTCTCTGGGATATATTCTGAAATGAGCAAATAACCTCCCCACCTTGTGGCCTAGGTACTCTTCAGATCACTGTTTCCATGCTGTTTGTCCATAGGTTATTTGCCTGCCTTCTCTCCAAGACCAGCCCCAGTGTCCTCTAGGCTCTATTGCAGCCAAGTCATTGACCTTTAAAACTCCAGGGTTTAAGCCCTGCTTCTTGTCAGAAGTTATGAAATTGAGCCCTTTTACTTTCCAATCCAGTTTCTACAGGGATTTATTTTCCCCTTGTGCTCACCTGTATGTTAGTCTGTCTCTCGCCTTTCTCTGAGACTGAGGCTCCCTCCCCACTGCAGTAGTGAAAATGTTTCTCTCCCAAACTGTGTCTCTGCACTTCCTACCTTCTTTGATGTGGCCTCTTTTCTGCCTTTAATTGTGGAGCTTGTTCTGTCAATTTTCATGTCAACTTCTGGGATATTAAGATGATTTGATAGTTATCTAGTTGTCATTGGACAAATGATAACAAAGTTATCACCTTGTCATTGGACGAGGTGAGCCTAGGTTCCTTCTACTCCACTGCCATCTTCTGACTTTGGTGTTTCCATTTAAATAAGATGGACAGAGTGGGTCTCATTGAGCAAAAACTCTAAAAGGAGGGATTATGGAGTAATGGATATGGAAATATGGAAATTGAAAAGGGCACTGCAGGCAGAGAGAAGAGCCTTATATGTGTTTTATTGCATTGTTGAAGAAGAGTAAGTTGGTCACTGTGACTGGAGCTGAGGGAATTAAAGGGACAGTAGCAGGAAATAAAGTTAAAGAGATCAAAGAGAGTACAGATCTGTAGGTCCTTGCTGGATTACATGTAAGATGTGTTGGGGAAGGATGTTGGGTGCTAGGGAAATGCTCTTTGGAGAAAGATGAGAAAAGACAGTTAAAGTGGGTATCTATGAATTTGAGATTACTATGAATTGTATCAATTCAGTAATTCAGTCCTAGTATCATAGATCTTGATTATACTAACTGAAAAGATTGTATGTTGACTGAAAGTTAGCATGCAGTTGTAACCACATAGATTTGTGGTTCTGGAGATCACTTAGCCTCTTCAAGCTTCAGTTTCATTATTTGTAAAATGGAAAGATTTTAAATATTAAATTCTGTACAACTTTAATAGTCTCTAATGCAATACTGTGTGATTAAATATAGAAAACATGTTAACTAAAAAAAAACAAGTGACAGTAGAGAAGACAACTCAATTTCTTCCTATAAGAGAAGGTGGAACTATTACTAGCAATACTTTTTTTTCTTGTTTCTGTACCCCATGATCAAACTGTCAACATACATTCGATTTATATATGTATATATAAATATATATGTGTGTGTATATATATATATACATATATATATATGTATTTAAAGCATTCCAGACATATTTGTACCTTAAGTTAGTTAATTTGACTAAATCAAATCATAATTCCCCCTAATTTACATTCTCAGTTTGAAGATACAGATGTGTCTTTAATTTTGAGTTTATAACCTCAATGGATGGAAAGAAAAGAAAAGCAGTAATTGCTTGAAGAGTTGTCTATTCTGCTTACTAATAACACAGGTAGATATCTGGATGGTAGTAGGGTAGTTGAGGTACTTTTGAGATGACATTTCTCACTCTAATTTTATATTATAGGCAGTCATGAAGCTTGCCATGGTGCATAAAAGTTTTCTTTTACCCAGAAGGAAAATTAAGGAGAAAATGCCACATAGAGATAGTCGTACTGTGAATTGATCTTTCTTAAAATGGCTTCAGGTCCCCCTTCTTTTTTTTCCTAGACAATAAAGATTGCTTGAGGTTTGTGTTAGCAGACCGTAATGAAGACCTTGTACAAAAATGTAGAAGTGATTCCCTTGAGGGAATCAGTGAATTAAAAGTAGAAAAAGAACTATACATATGGTAGTGTATTTATTTGTCCTAGTTGGTCCAGAGGAGGATGATCCTTAAGAGCATTTGGTTGGTGGTATTTGAAGAAAAATTTCAGGATATCGTGAGCCCAAATAATTCTCACTTGCTTAATGAATTCTTCTTACCAGAAGGATGGCTACATTTTTCTTAGTACAAAGGGATGTGAGCATGCACGACCAAGTTGATGCACATCATTCACCTTCTGTTGTAAGAACTAAATGTATAGGGTGTGGCAGAAAGATTAACTTCAGTTCCTAATATGTGATTAAAAAAATTGGTTTCCTTCTAAGCATAATTTTAATTGCATTTCAACATATTTATAATAAAATAATAATGGCCCTTGATGCTGATCATGTTATCGTAAGTTCTGGAATTAATTTCCAAATCATGGAAGATTACTAAGTTATTAAATATTACTTTGCTTTAATATAATATTGCTTTATTACTTTAGTATTTCTGCACTCTAGTTCTTCAAATAGTGGTGCCCATTTTGCTATGTGGTACTTTGTATTAACCACTATATTAATTAGGATATACCATTTTCATTGCTTTTCAGCATTAGAAGTAAAAACCCACATGCAAAAAACAAGTGTTGTAGTATTTGAGAAATGAGTATATATTATCAGAATCAGTTAATTCAATTTTATCTAAAATATTTATAAAGGAAGTTTTTTAAATATCAGAGTAAATAAGTTCTAAACTCAGCTATTTCATTTTATTTTATTACTATTAAATGTGACATCCTATTTTTTAAATTTATTTTAGAAACATTGTTCATTCTAAAACTTTGAACAAACTTGAAAGGGCTTATGACTTTGCTGTATCTTTTCTCATGTTTGAGCACTATGTAATGGTATCTGATCCAAATCTGACTTTAGGATCTTGGAAGTCAAATCAGTCTTTAAAAACAAATAGATACCCCCATTCCAAATCTTCATTTTTAATCTTTAAAAAAGTTTATTTTTTTCCTTTTGTAATACTGTATGTAGTTATATATTTAAACTTGCTAATTCTTTTTGATTATAGTTAACAAAGTAAATGGGCATCAATTATTTATTTGATCTATAAATTTCTATTATCTGACAGGTATTTTTTTTCTTTTGATTTTAATAGAACATTCAAATAAAAACTTTGGCAGATGATGTGGTAAGATGGTCTTAGTAGCATGTTGTTATGTTTCTTATGCATGTTGCCTTTTTACTAAAGTGGATAGACATTAAAGCATTGATGTATGTAAGACAGAAAATGTCTAGATGTTTACAAAGTATAGTAAAATGGAAGATTTGTCTATAGTGACTTCTTTTTTTGAAAAATCAGTATAAATTATGAGAACTCAATAAGATTTTGATCTCCTTATACATACTTTAACCAAATTTTTAAAATCTCTATGTAAATCTAACTGGAAAACACCAATTTTTTCCTTTTTGATAGCCAAGTAAATTGTGAATAAGTACAAGATTAATATCAATTTAAGGGGAAATTATTTGAAAATAGAGACCTAGGTTTATTAGTTAGATATGTGCTATTAAATTTAAAATACTCAAATATTTTGAGCTGAGGCTATCATAGTAAAGCTTATTAAAAGTTATGGGCTTAACATTTAAATGCTTAACTTTTAAAAAACGATATTTTAAGCAGTGGCATTGTTTCTTTGTGAAATTACAAATAATATAAGATATTATTTGTGATTTAAGGAGGTAAAAGTATGTGGCTTACCTCATTTTCTTGTCAAGATATAGCTGAAAGCAAAAGCCAGTTTTTTAGATAGAAATGAAAGGCAGAGTAGAAAAATCAAATATATATGTAAATAATGCTACTCAGTAAAAAGCTAGCACTGCGAAAGTAACATGAAGGGACAGGAACAAAGATATTTTGATTTAATGCTTGATTGCATATTTAAATGCTTTTATGTCCACCATATTTTTTAGTAAAATTAGGCTGCTGGATTTGTACTCAAACTTATTTGGGATTACTTAATATTTTTTCTTTAGTCCTTTGAAGATATAATACATGCCTGAACCAACTTAATTTTCTTAATTTTCCTTAAATAGTTAAAAGAAAATTTGAATATAGTTCAAGATGCTGTGAAGAATGAATCTGGAATAGGAATCAGTGTTCCTAAATTATAAATTTAGCAAGTTACTTTTTCTATGAAATGAGAGAGTTGGTCTAGATGATTTTTCAAGTTTTTTCCCAATTCTAAAATACTGTGATTTATATAATCTGTTTGTAAGCAACCATATTCTAAAATTGTTTTTTGTAATCCTAAATAAGTTGCGTAAAACTGGTCATATTTCTTTGAAAGTACATTTAATTTTAAGAAAGTGTTCTTTGAATCAAAATAAAAAGTATGTTCTTTTAATGGGGGGGGTCAGTGGAAATTTACCCTGGTTGGGGTAATAACTTCTGTGATGCTTTTTGTGTTTTTGGAATAATTTTTAAGAACTCAATAACATGAAAGTGAAGATGCACTGTCTTCACATCTAACATGCCTGCTTGTTTAACATGAGTTGATGGTATGCATGTGCTATCTAACAGAAATCAGAATAAAACTGAGTTGTATTCAGTTTTATGGACGCTACTAATTTTTGATGTCTGATATTTTGTAGTTTAAAACAGATTGGCTGTTTATATGTACCTGGAATCATTAACTCATTTTATATGAAATAGCAAATTAGAGATTGTGCTAATTATTAGAAATTACACATGGAATCAATGGTGCAGAGTTAATATACATAAAACACCAAGTTCCTTATGATAGTATTTGTAGGAATAAGATATTTTTATTTGTCTTAACATTTCCATTAAATGGAAAAGGCGATGTCTTGTTGTCCTCATTTTTTAGGGGGAAAAAAGGGGAAATAATAACAAGAATAATAAATAGTAGTTAAGTACACTAAACATATGAACTTATTTGAATTCATAATAACCCTACAGTATAGGTAATATATCGTTTATTTATTTAACATATATTAACTTGTTATCTGTATTTTAGAGATGAGGAAACAGAAAGAGCATGTAATTTGCTCAGGATTCCTCAGCTAATAAATGACAGATTCAAACCCAGGCAGTCTGGCTTCAGAGTCTTTGTTATTAACTATTATACTTGACCGTTATACCAACAAGGTATCCATAAATACTTATCACAGTTTTTGGCACTTTGAAGAGAGAAACATTACTGTAATTTCCCTCATTGGAATTGAATATTGGGGCTCTTTTTTATTCCTTTATTTCTCAGTTCAAAAGTTGCCACCAAAGCTATATTGTCCCTTAAACAACTGCATGATTTTGATGCAAGACTTTTATTACCTATTTACAGTGTAAAATGGAAATGAAGAGGGACTAAGATTTACTGTGGAGGAATACTTTTCACACCTCAGACTTCTGAGACTGAATTAAAAGGTTTCAAAATTGTGCAATCTCTAACTAGAAATTCTTGCTTAAAATAAGAGTTTGTCAGAAGACAATAATGACATATTATACTAAGTACTATTTTGATGTTTCAGTACTTCATATTTCTGCTTCTGGATTTCATTCTTAGAGTTTCTTATATTCCTTTCTCTTTGTAGCGTGACCGAATTACAAGTTTCAGAAAATCTACTGTCAAAAAAGAAAAACCTCTTATTCAGCATCCTATTGATTCTCAAGTTGCAATGAGTGAGTTTCCAGCAGCTCAGCCATTGTATGATGAACGGTCCTTGAATTTGTCAGAAAAGGAAGTACTGGATCTTTTTGAAAAAATGATGGTAAGTTTGACCCTTATTATTTTTGTAATTTTAAAATGTGTGTGCCCAGAGTAGTACTGGGTTTTAAGTATGTGTGTTTGTATGGACTGTATTCATATCATGTAAAGGACCAGAAACTTGTTGATACACCAGAACTATTTTCAGAAGTATGTTTCTTTTAATGTTTTAAATGTTTCTTTTTGAGAGAGAGAGAGAATGAATGAATGAATATCTGAAGCAGGCTCCAGGCTCTGAGCTGTCAGCACAGAGCCAACACTCATCTGGAGCTCATAGATGGCGAGATCCTGACCTGAGCTGAAGTCAGATACTTAACTGACTGAACCCCTTCAGAAGTGTGTTTTTTGAGTTAAAACATTCTTACCTATCGCTTCCACTATGAGCTCTGAAAAGTAGGGGCTGTCTTATTTGCGTCTGCTAGTATTTCGTAGTCTCTGGCACATTGACTCTGTTTTTCAATTAACTAATTTGTGTTTCTCTTTCTGTGAAGAAAAGCAGACCAAAGTTCGTGTTCCAGAAAATAGCACAAGGTATCTTGTTGTTTATATAGAATAGAATTGGGAAGACAGAGAGTTAAACAAACAAACAAAGAAAACACAAAGAAAAAACTAATGCCTGGGAGGAGGAGAAGGAAGTAGGACTCTAGGCTCAGCTTGTCCCAAGAACACAACTAGATAACTATCAAATCATTCTAAATACCTCAGAAATTGACCTAAAGACTGACAGAACAAACTTCACAACTAAAGAGAGAAAAGAGGCCACAAGGAGGAAGGTAGGAAGTGCAAAGATATGGTTTTGGGACAAACAGATCACAGCTGCTGAGGAGGGGATGGAGCCATGGTCATGGAGAAGGGGGAAAAGAGAGAGAGAGAGAGGGAGAGAGCAAGCACTCAAGAGCTAGCAGGGGAGGGAGGGAGGGAGAGAGAGAGAGAAAGAGAGAGAGGCACATGCAGGGGACTGCTCAGGAGAACATTTCCCCAAAGCCATTGGCTTGGAAAATTAGACCCAAGGAATTTTCTGAGTTCTTGCAACCAGCAAGGCTTAAAGCCTGGCGTTTTAAAGGTCAACAGGTTTGGCTGGGATAGAGCCCTGAGGGCATTGCCCTGAGCCTGGAGAGAAGGCTGACAAACAACATAGAGACAGATGTCTTTGAAACAGTGATTTTAAGAGCACCTGGGGCACACAGTAGGGAGATTATTTGCTATTCTCTGAGCTTGCCCCTACTAGGCAGTATTCACAGAGACACCTCTCTAGGAACAAAAGAGCAGAAGATAAAACTGGATTTTCTATCCTACAGAAGAAGGCAGAGACTTAGACAAATGCAAAGACAAAGGTATATATCCCAAAGGAAAGAACAAGATAAGGCCTCAGCCAGAAATCTAAGGGAAACAGATATAAGTAACATGCCTGATGGAATGTATTAAAAGCAAAGATCTTAAGGATACTGACTGGGACTGAGAAAAGAAGACATCAGTGACAGCTTAACTACAGAGATAAAATAATTAAAAAAGAATCAGATGACGAGTACAATAAACAAGATTAGAAATATCTTGATGCAATCAACAGCAGTCTGGAAGAAGCAGAGGAACGAATTAATGACCTAGAAGACAAAGTAAGCCCCTTTGGGAAGTAATGAAGTTGAACAAATGAGAGAAAGAATAATTATGCAAAATAAGAATAGACTTAGGGAACTCAATGACCATCAAATGCAATAGCTTTCATATTATAGATTTCCAAGAAGAACAGAGAAAAAGGGGCAGAAGATTTGTTTGAAGAAATAATAGCTGAAAACTTCCCTAATCCGGGGTTGGAAATAGACATCCAGATCCAAGAGGCAGAGAGGACGGCCATCAAAATCAACAAAAGCTGGCCAACACCAAGACATCGTGTATTAAATTGGTAAAATGTGGTGATAAAGAAAAAATCTTAAAAGCAGCAAGACAAAAAAAGTCCTTAACTTACAAGGGAAGGCCCTCAAGGCTAACAACTGATTTCCCAACAGATACTTGGTAAGCCAGAAGAGAGTGGCATACTATATTCAACTTGCTGAATTGGAAAAATCTGTAGCCAAGAATATTCTATCAAGCAAGGCTAATATTCAGAATAGAAGGAGAGGTAGAGAGTTTTCCAAACAAAAACCAGAGGCATTCATGACCACTGAGCCAGTCCTGCAAGAAATATTAAAGGGGATTCGTTGAATGCAAAGGAGAGACCAAAAGTGACAGAATAAAGGCAGGAAATAGTAAAGCAGTAAAAATGAATAATTTCATAAAAATCAGTCAGGAACTCATACACACAAAAAAGAAAATATAATAACATATACCTAAATTGTGAGGCGGAAAGGAGGAAAGAATAATTTCAAATCTGAATGAACATCACCTTAATATGGAGTGCTATTTGCAGAAGAAATTTTATATAAATTGAATGGTAACCATATATCAAAACCATTAGTAAACATGCAATGAATAAAGAGAAAAAATCCAATTATATCACTAAAGAAAATCTGCAAACCATGAATGTGAGAAAGGCGAGAAAAGATCAGAAAGAATCTCCAGAAACAATTACAAAACTGGCAATAAAAATAACAATAAATATGTATCTATCAATAATACTTTGAATGTAGATGGATTAAATGGTCTAATCAAAAGACATAGAGTGATTGAATGGATTAAAAAAAAAACAAGATCCATCTATATGCCACCTATAAGACACTCATTTTAGACATACAGACAAATGTAGATTGAAAGTGAGGGGATGGACAAACATCTGTCACAGAGATGGATTTCCAATGAAAGAGTAGCAATACTTATATTGGACAAAGTAGAATTTTATTTTATTTTATTTTTTAAAAAGTTTTTAGCATTTATTTATTTTTGAGAGACAAAGAGAGACTGAGCATGAACAGAGGAGGGGCAGAGAGGGAGACACAGAGTCTGAAGCAGGCTCCAGGCTCTGAGCTGGCAGCACAGAGCCCGATGTGGGGCTTGAACTCATGGACCATGTGAACATGACCTGAGCTGAAGTCAGAGGCTTAACGAACTGAGCCACCCAGACACTCCTAAAGTAGACTTTTAAACAAGTATAACAAAAGATAATGAAAGGCACTATATAATAATAAAGGGGACAATCTAAAAAGAAGATATCACAATTTAAGTATTTATGAAACCAACATGGGAACACCCAAATGTATAAAACAATAACAAATATAAAGGAACTCATTAATAATAATACAACAATCATAGAGGACTCTAACAACCCACTTACATCAGTGGACAGATCATCTAAATAGAAAATCAATAAGGAAACAGTGGCTTTGAATGACACCCTGGACAAGATGGACTTAACACATATATTCAGAATATTCCATCCTTAAATACTGGAATACACATCCTTTTCAAGTGCACATGGAACATTCTTTGGAATAGATTACATGTTAGGTCACAAAACACGGCTCAGCACAAAGTTTTGAGTCATGCCATGCACCTTTTCTGACCACAATGCTGTGAAACTTGAAGTTGCAAACAAACAAAAAAATTATAGGGAAAGACAACAAATATATGGGAGTTAAACAACATGCTACTAAAGAATGAATGGGCCAATCAGGAAATCAAATAATAAATAAAAAATACATGGAAACAAAGGAAAATAAAAACGGTCCGATGCTTTGAGATGCAGCAAATGTGGTCCTAGGAGGGATGTATATAGCAATACAGGCCTATCTCAAGAAGCAAGAAAAAAATTCAAACAACCTAATCTTATACCTAAAAGAGCTAGTAAGAACAAGAAGAGGAGCCTAAAGCCACCAGAATTAAGGAAATAAAGATTACAGCTGAAATTAATGATATAGAAAGTTTAAAAAAAACAATAGAAAAGATCAATGAATCCAGAAACTGGTTCTTTGGAAAAAATTAATAAAATTGATAAACCTGTAGCCAAACATATCAAAGATTAAAGATAAATGACCCAAATAATAAAATCACAAAGGTGATAAGAGAAATAATAGCCAACACCACAGAAATACAAACAATTATAAGAATATTATGAGAAACTATTTGCTCACAGATCGGACAATCTGGAATAAATGGATAAATTCCTAGAAACATATAAACTACCAAAATTGAAATGGGAAGAAAGAAAACTTAAAAAGACCAATAACCAGCAATGAAATTGAATCAGGAATTAAAAATCTCCCAGGACACAGCAGTCCAGGACCAGATGACTTCATGGGCAAATCTACCAAACATCTAAAGAAGAGTTAATACTTGTTCTTCTCAAACAAAAGCAGGCCAATGCCAAGACCTATTTAAATTGACAAAATATAGTGATAAAACAAATCTTGAAATCAAGACAAAATAAGATAAAAATAGAAAGGGAAGGAAAACTTCTAAATTCATTCTGTAAGGTGAGTGTTACCACGATTCCAAAACTAGGTAAAGACACCGAGAGAGAGAGAGAGAGAGAGAGAGAGAGAGAGAGAGAACGAACAGGAGAGAGAGAACACACTACAGGATCAATATCCCTAATGAACATGGATGCAGTAATTCTCAATAAAAATTAGCAAACCAAATCCAACAGTACATTAAAAGAAACATTCATCACAATCAAGTGAGATTTATTCCTGGGCTTCAAGGGTGGCTCAATATTTGCAAGTCAATCAAAGTGATGTACCACATTAATAAGAGAATGTATAAAAACTATATGGTCTTTTCAAGAGATGCAGAAAAAGCATTTGACAAGGTACAACATCCATTCCTGCTAAAAACAATTAACAAAGTAGGTTTAGAGGAAAATACCTGAGCATAATAAAGTCCATCTATAAAAAACCCACAGATGATATAATCCTAAATGGGGAGAAAGGTGATTGCTTTTCCTCTACAATTAGGACAGATATGTCCATTCTCACCGCTTTTATTCAACATAGTACTGGAAGTCCTAGGGACAGAAATCAGACAACTAACAGAAATAGAGTACATCCAAACTGGTAAGGAAGAATATGGAACCATGAAAGACCCAGAATAACCAAGGCAATCTTGTAAAAGAAAAGGAAAGCATTACAATTTTGGACTTCAAGTTATATTGCAAAGCCGCAGTAATCCAAACAGAACCCAAAACTATGTGGTCAACTAATCTTTGACAAAACAGGGAACAATACCTGATGGGAAAAAGACCATTTCTTCAACAAATGGTGTTTGGAAAATTGGACAGCAACATACAAAAGAATGAAACTGGAACTCCTTCTTATACTTTACACAAAAATAAGTTCAAAATAGATTAAAGACCTAATTGTAAGACCCAAAACCATAAAAGTCATAGAAGAGAACTTGGGCAGTAACTGACATCAGCCATAGCAACTTCTTGCTAGATATGTTTCCTGAGGCAAGGGAAACAAAAACAAAAATAAACTTTTGGGACTACATGAAAATGCTTTTGAACAGCAAAGGAAACAAGAAAACTAAAAGGCAGCCTACAGAATTGGAGAAGATATTTGCAAATGAGTTAACTGATAAAGGATTACTGTCCAAAATATATAAAGAACTTAGAAAACTCAACACCCAAAAAGCTAATAATCCAATTTAAAAATGTGTAGAAGAAATGAATAGATATTTTTCTATGAAGATATTCACATGGCCAACAGGCACAAGAAAAGATGCTCAACATCACTGATCATCAGGAATATGTAAATCAAAACTACATTGAGATATCACCTCACACTGGTTAGATGGCTAAAATTAACAGCAGAAGAAACAACAGTTGGGGAGGATGTAGAGAAGAGGAAACCTCCCTACACTTTAGGGGGGAAAACAAACTGATGCAGTCACTGTGGAAAAGTGTGAAGGTTCCTCAGGAAGTTAAAAATAGAATTACCCTATGATCCAGCAATTGCACTACTAAGTATTTTTTCAAAGAATACAAAAATAGTAACTCAAAGGGTTACATGCAGTCTGATTTTTGTAGCAGCATTATCTACAATAGCTAGGTATGGAAACTGCCCATGTGTCAATTGATTGATGAATGGATACAGAAGATGTATATATGTATGTATACATACATACATATACACATACATACATACATACATATATGTACTATACACATACATATATATTAATCAGCCATAGAAAAGAATGAAATCTTGCCGTTTGCAATGACATGGATGGCACTAGAGAGTATTATGCTAAGTGAAATAAGTCACTCATGTGAAGTTAAGAAAGAAAACAAATGAGCGAAGGGAATAAAAAAGAGAGGCAAAGCAAGAAAGAGACTCTTAACTATAGAAAACAAACTGATGGTTATCAGAGGGAGGTAGATATTGGGAATGGGTTAAATAGGTGATGGGGATTAAGGAGTGCACTTATTGTGATGGGAACTGGGTGATGTATGGAAGTGTTGAATCATTATATTGTATACCTGAAACTAATATTACCCTGAATATTAACTAACTGAACTTTAAATTAAAACTTAATTTAAAAAACAGTAGAAGGAATAGAGGAATTAATTCTTCCAAATTTGTTCTATTAGCAGTCATATAACCTACATTTTTAGCATGTTTCTTAAATTTTATAGCTTGTGGTCTAGATGATTTCTTCTGTTAGATAATAATATAATACTTTGAGTAGTCAGAAGTTTATGGTAGGAGAATGGAGGGGGGAGGATTTGGGACATATTACATTATTTTGCTTGACCAGAGAAATGCTGGAGATTCTGATTCATCATTCATTCATTTACAATTTTATCCTACTTAATATTGTTAAGTTTTGTGGATGTTTATTGATGTAGATTTAGGGTTCATAGGAGTTTCACAGGTCCCCTTATCTACAACAGAATGAAAGGTTAAGAATCACTGAAAATCTGTTGTCTTCAACTCTGCTCATTTCAGAACATCTTGTCAATATCACTCTCTCACCCCACTATTTTTCTCCTGTTAACAGGCCTTCAATAAATACTTGTGCAAAGTTGTTGAATGAATGCAAACAAATTCCCTTTATCTTTCAATTTTCCCTTGACAGCTTCTCCTATCTAGCTACAACTGGCATCTGGCTTTCCCCCTGATACAAGTCCTGGCATTGCTGACCTCTTCTGCCATTTCTTCCTAGTGCTGTGGTGTACCCTTTTTCCTGCTGCTCCTTCTATGTTATCTTTGAACTGCCTTTCAGTGACTCTTTGTCTTGTGAAGTCTCTTATGTGCTGATATTCCTTGACAGTAATAGTACTTGGCTATCCTTTAGACTGTTCCCTTACTATTTGGATCAATTATTTCAGCTATTGTATTGGGAACTCCTTCAATGCATTTTTGCTTTTAGTTCCTCGATATCCTAAACTCTGACATTTGCATGTATATATAGTTAGCAAACTACACTCATGAATGCAACTTGGATTGTGTTGTTCTTTGAAATGATCCTGTCTCCAAGATCTTAAGCTCTGAAATTCTCCTTGGAAGCTAAACAACCTATATTACCTTTCCCAGATGTATAATTCTGCAGAACATGAATTGTGTAGTGGTTAAAATCTTCGACTTTGGGGTCATCAGACTTGGGTTTGAGTTTGGCTCTGCCATTAATTGCACTGCCCTCCAAAGTTTGTATAACTTTTCTAAAATTTATTTTTTTGGATTAAAGTAGATATTACTGTAGTAGTGCCTGGAATGTAAGCTTTCTGTGTAGATAATTTTATAAATGTT
The DNA here is from genome assembly GCA_017311185.1 of Proteles cristata cristata. NCBI lineage: Eukaryota > Metazoa > Chordata > Mammalia > Carnivora > Hyaenidae > Proteles > Proteles cristata. The sequence goes on from JAESUZ010000955.1 coordinate 27,667, forward strand.
TTGTTTGTTTCCCTTCCTTTATCAAACAGAGCTCTGTTCTTTCTTTAGTTGACAATATTTCCCAATTACCTAGACTGCCCCTCATTTTACTGCTTGGTTATTTTATCTTAATTACCCCCAAACAATGATGACAGCAACAACAGAAACATTTGTGACACTATTAAAACTTTTTATCTTTTAAAATCTTCTTTCCTTTTTTCACACACACTCCACTCAAATTATACTTACTACTTTAAAATGCTTACCTGTTGGTTACTAATTTTCGCAGTATTGAAATAGTTCTTTAAGTTTTCCCGTAGCATTGTAATACTCTAGTTCACTTAAGCTCAACATTTACAGCCATCTTTCATTGTGCTTGTTTTCTATCACTCCCAAATCTCATTGCTCTGCTTTTGCAGTGACTCTTAACATCTGTTTCCTCAGTTATCTTTCAGCTGTTCTTGCCCTAGTTTAGACACTATCCTAATTTTCTTGTAAGTTATGAAAATAGTTTCCTAAACTGATCTTCCTTTCGTCCTTCAGGTTTTGACCATTCTAATCCAGTAGTAATCCCTATTAATTCTTATTTATGATTCCAAAACCAATTCCTTTTCTAAAGATCCAAATAGGCCTTTATGTTTTCAGAGAGTCATTTATATATCTCAATCCCATTCCCTCAGCTGTGCTCCTCGTTGTCCATTTTACACTTTTACTTTTCTGTTCAGTCTTCAAGAAGTCCTCCCACCTTTATTCTGTGCTGATGACCTTGCTGTTTAATTTAGTGAGTAAATTGAAGCAATCAGAAGAGAGCTTCCACACATTCCTAGCACCACGTCTACCTAACTTTAAGTGTCCGCACTCAAAGTAGTTTCTTGCTTCCTGTCACCATAGATCAACTTTTCAGGTTTTTTTCTCTTTGTGTAGAAGGTTACATTCATTTTCACGTAGTCAAGGACATTGTTCCCATATTTTTATTTTTTAAAAATATATATGTATTTTGAGAGAGACAGAAAGAGAGCAGGAGAGGGACAGAGAATCTCAAGCAGGTTTCACACTGTCAGCGGGTTGCCTTATGTGGGGCTCAAGTTCACGAACCATGAGATTGTGACCTGAACAAAAATTCAGAGTCAGATGCTTAACCAACTGAGCCACCCAGACACTCCTCCAGTAATTTTTTCCTCCCTTGTAACATTCCCAGTACCACTGCAAACTGAGCCTCCCAGACACCCCTCCAGTAAGTAATTTTTTCTTCTCTTGTAACATTCCCAGTACCATTGCAAACTTGCTGTTTCATTTTACCAAACCTTTCCTTGACCTTATCTCACTTGCCAGCTACTGTTCAAATTTTACTCTCTTCTGAAGCAAAACACCTCCCTGTAATTTGGTTTATATTACTACTTGTGATTTGTCTCCTGAACTCAACTCACAGTGGTGTTTCCATTCCAACATTCCATCAAAACTATTATCAGTGTCACCAAAGATCTTCATGCTGCTCAATCCAATTATCAGTTCTAAGGTCTCATCTTAATTAATCTATCAGTAGCATTTGATACAGTTGATCATTCTCTCCAATTTGAAATGCTTCCTCCCTCCCCCACCCCCAACATTGGTTTGGTTTTCCTCCTGTTTCTTTGGCTACTTCTTTTCAATATTCTTTGCTGATTCCTTTTCATGTTCTCAACCTTTAACTATAAGGAGAGGCCCAGGGATCAGTCCTTGGACATCTTCTCCTCTCTTTCTACACTATCTTCTTTGGTAATTACAACCAGTACTGTGTTTTTAAATTTTTTTTTAATGTTTTTTTATTTATTTCTAGGAGAGAGATAGAGACAGCATAAGCAGGGGAGGGTCAGAGAGAGAGGGAATCACAGACTCTGAAACAGGCTCCAGGCTCTGAGCTGGCAGTCAGCACAGAGCCCGATGCGGGGCTAGAACCCATGAACCGCGAGATCATGACCCAAGCGAAAGTCGGACGCTTAACCGACAAGGCCACCCAGGTGCCCCTCAGTACTGTGTTTTTATATCCCACTTGTGTGCTTACAATCCTCAAATTTACCGCCAGCTTAGTTCTCATGTCTGAACTCTAGACTCATATATCAAACTTTAAAATCAACATCTCACCGTGAATGATAAATAAACTTCTCAAAAGTGATATATTTAAAGCTGAACTGCTGAGGGGCACCTGGGTGGCTCAGTCAGTTAAGCATCCAACTTCGGCTCAGGTCATGATCTCACCATTCGTGGGTTCGAGCCGTACATCAGGCTCTGTGTTGACAGCTAGCTCAGAGCCTGGAGCCTGTTTTGGATTCTGTATCTCCCTCTCTCTCTTAGCCTCCCCTGTTCACTCTGTCTCTCTCTCTCAGAAATAAATAAAACATTAAAAAAATAGAAAAAAAAATAAAGCCGAACTGCTTATATTCCCCTCCAAACCTCCACTCCTTCCAGTATCTTCCCCTTCTCAGTTGATGGTATATCCATCTGTCTAGTTACTCAGGCCAAAATCTTGGGAATTGTTTTTGAATATTTTTTCCCACATTCAATTCATTATGTAACACATTAACTCTAATTCAGTATAAGGAACTTGCAGTAGCTAACCGTTTCTTAACACCTTCACTGGTCTTACACTAGTCGAAATCTCACCTGGTATATTCTCAACACAGAAACAGTATCCATTTAAAGCCTGAACAGTATCATGTCAGTTGGCTTATAAATCTCTACCATGGCTCCCCATTTTACTCAGTGTACAAAAGCCAGTACACTTATAATAGCTTATAAGGCTCCATATGATCTGATCCCTGCCTTCTTTGATATCTGCCTATGCTACTCTCCCCATTTGCTTGCTGTGTTTCAGACATGCACCGGCCTTTTTTGTAACTATAGCCCTAGGCAAAAATGATTCCTGGTAGTTTCTAAATTTTCTGATTTTCGTACCGTGTTTACAGTGTTTTAAAATTTTTTACAATACTTCTATTTTGTGGTTTGAATATTCTAATGTTTAATGAGAAAATTATCACTATCCTCTTTTAATGGAGTATGTTTTCTTTAAAAGATTTCTTGTGGATTTGCTTGTGTCATTTAAAGAGAGGTACAACGTAGAGCCACATTTTCCCCAATGGGAATTTTTCTTTCCATGAGAATTTCAGAAAAAGGAAACAGATAAATGTGATTGGATTAAAAGTAATCAAAAGATCAATACATATTTTTTAAGGATTGTATCTCTTTGACAGAATTCTGCCTGTACATTTAACATTATATATTTTCTATATTATCATTAGTTTGACCATAATCAACTTACATTGAAGAAGTTGCTTTATGAATTATTATAATTTTCATTTACTGTGAACTTATTGGCCAGGCATGTAACTAAACAATTTACATGTATTATTTCAGTTGATCTTAATGAAAATGTCCGAAGTAGATAATATAGTTTTACTCCATTTTCACATAAGGAAATTGAAGCTTAGTGAGAGTTTAAGAAATGAGTTCTGTAACTTGCCTATCCTAGTCAGTGGCTGAGTTGGAACTTAAATTTAGGTGCATAAAAGTGTAAAAAATGGCATTTTGTAGCATCTATCTTTAATAATGTTTCATTTAAGCTAAATATAAAATTAATATGTTTTACTTGCACATATACTCAGTGGAAATAAAATGCAACTCAGAAGTATATTGGTTGGAAAGTTGCCTACAATCTCTTTTATAAAAAATATTTTTGTAATGCTTTTTTAATTTCAATTTTTGGGGGAGAGAGAAGCAGTGCCTGAGTTGGGGAGAGGCAGAGTGAGAGAGGGAGACACAGAATCCAAAGCAGGTTCCAGGCTTTGAGCTGTCAACAGAGTGCACAACACAGGACTTGAACCCACAAACTGAGAGATTATGATCTGTGCCAAAGTCGGACACTTAACTGACTGAACCACCAAGGCATCCCTGCCTGTAATCTCTTTTTACAGAGCATCATTTGCAATGAAAGAGACCTACAGTATAGTAATTGAAAACTGTTAAAATGCAATTATCTAAGTTGATTGGGAGAAGACAGTTAAGTGGTTCTGTTTCTAAAAGACAAGTAGATTTTCCAGCAAGAAATTTCTTTTGTTTCACTCTTTGTATGAGTTCTTCCTTGTAAAAATAAAGTAATAGATGTTCTTGTCCTACTTAATGGCCATTATGACATTCTTGTTTTTCTTGATTCTCACTTTTTCATGTGATATTTCTGTTGATGGGCCTTTTTAGACTATAGAGAACTACAAGTAAACATTTAAGCAATTTGACCTAAACATATGTGTTTTAGGATACATACCCTGAGGTGTAAAAAAAAACTCTAAATAATTGCATGAAATACCACATTACACACAGTAATAGTGTTTGAGATACTTGATGAGAAATAAATTACTTTAAAACTGCTAATACAATTTATTATTTGGAATTTCTGGATAATGAATGATATATTTTGGTAAGACTTTGGTGAAAAGTGTAAATAATGAAAGGCAATATTCAAATATAAGCGTATCTTACTCTGATAATTGAAACTATATTATACTTGAAAATCTTATCTATCAATAGCAGTTCTCACTATATAGGCTTGTAGATGTAGGTAATAGTGGATATTGGATTAAATTTGAAATTACTACAGGACATATATTTTTTGAGTATTAACTCTTGTTTAATTACTATAACGCTAATTTCATTACTAATAGTTGATTTTAAAAATCAGTTGACTCTTTGTAGCAAAATAAAATCATGCAATAAGTCCAGTTAACTGAAAGATCTGAGCGGTTAGATTTTACTTTTGTAGTATATTTGCAGGTTACTAATGTTTCATTAATTCTGACCTCTGTCCCCAGCATTGCTATGTCACTTATCATATTGTAGATATTCAGTGAAATGGCTATCACTGACAGATTTAAACCTCCAAATCTGACAGTTTTAGATGAATATTTTATGAAGCACATGCTATTTATTCACAGCATCTCTTCAGTAGTTTGTAAAACTGAATTTTGTATTTAGACTGTGATCACTGGCTATTAATTAAAAATTAGGAAGCATTTCTTCTACTAAAACTTTCAAGAATGAAAAATACTTGGGGCGCCTGAGTGGCTTAGTCGGTTAAGCGTCCGACTTTCGCTTAGGTCATGATCTCGCGGTTCATGGGTTTGAGCCCCGCGTCGGGCTCTGTGCTGACTGCCAGCTCGGAGCCTGGAGCCTGTTTCAGTCTGTGACTCCCTCTCTCTCTGACCCTCCCCAGCTCACGCTGTCTCTCTCTCTCTCTCCTAGAAATAAATAAAACATTAAAAAAAAAAAGAATGAAAAATACTTGTGTTCATGTAATTTTTATAATTACCAGCAGGGGTATATTATAATTGCTCTTTAAGATTCTTGTTCCCCTCTTCTGACCAGAGCCATGTTTTCAAATGTTTTACAAGTGGGTAAAGGTAGGAGGACTAAAACAGCAAACTGCTACTACATTCTTTTTGCTAACTTTTAATTTTTTTAAATGTTTATTTACTTTTGAGTAAACAAGTGCCCTCCTCCATGCCCATCACCCCCCTTCCCCTCTCCCCCAACCCCATCAGCCCTCAGTTTGTTCTCAGCATTCAAGAGTCTCTCATGGTTTGCCTCCCTCCCTCTCCCCAACTATTTTCCCCCTTCTTCTCCCCCATGGTCCTCTGTTAAGTCAACCTCATTTTAATATATGATTCCACATGCAAATTTGACGTTTTACACTTTGTTTCTATTCAGCAATTTATATTAAAATATTTTGCATTTTTGGCATAATTTAATGATGGTATAGTTATATGCAATAAATACTAAATGGTCTATCCCATATTCTGTCTGCCTGTATTATCATAAATAATCCCAAAGCTTTTAGTTTTTGTTCTCTCACTTTTGCCTTTCGTCAGTTTAGAGAGTTTATGTGACTTTGGACCCCATGTGTTGTACTTTAACTCAAGTATACTTGTTCTCCTTTATCTATATCCTGGGAGTCTTTATCATCCAACATCAGTCTTTTAGGAATTGGTTAGCTTGGATGAGAACCTTTTAGTGCTGTTGGCATAAGTAATTTGAGTTAATGGTTAAATTACCATAAAATATATTATTGGTAAACTAAATCTTAAAGTCTATAATAAGCCAAGGAAAGTTTTTAGAAATTATTATATCTGTAGAAATCATCTAGGTAGAATAATTTCCATTGGTTACATTTACATTTTCAATGTCCTTACTGCATATTATTAGACTGAGAGAACACCAACATCATTTCTAGATAATATATTTTAGTTTCTTACACAGTCTCATAAGAAGAACTTGTAAAGGAGGAGCAAAACTTACCCAGTAAATAGTTCTAAAAGGTAACTAACTCTCGGTCACTTTTAAATGTCCTTACCAGATATAGTTTTCACCAAAGGTTTACAACTGAGGGAGTAGTAGGGTAGGAGTCCCAGTAAGAAGAATTAAGGGGGCTAGGTTTGCAAATTTACTCTTGTAAATGTCACAATTCACTGCCTCTATTCTTGGTTTGCACATAGAAATGTTTTCCAAAATAATTTTTTGTTTGAAAGGTTCCACTAGCATTTATTACCATGAATGTATTTCCACAACCAGTTAAAAATTTTTTTTAATATTTATTTTGAGAGTGAGAGAGAGACAGTGTGAGTCAGGGAGGGGCAGAGAGAGAGGAAGACACAGAATCTGAAGCAAGGTCCAGGCTCTAAGTTGTCAGCACAGAGCTGGATGCAGGGCTTGAAGTCATGAACAGTGAGATCATGACCTGAGCTGAAGTCAGACACTTAACCCACTGAGCCACCCAGGTGCCCTGCCACAACCATTTTTTTTTTTTTTATATGTGCCGTGTGCCAGGTTGCTACATGCTAGAGATACAAAGATGAATGAAATACGTCCATTGCCTCCACACAGTTCAGAGTTTAGTTGGGGAGAGAAGAAGGTAAGAAAAGAAAATGATTTCCATGGTAGTAGGACAACTGTGAATAGGCTGTTGTGCACACTTAACCCAGTGCAGGAGCTCAGGAAGGAAACAGGGAAGACCTGAATATGGTATGAAACTCAGTATCACTTAATGAATTTTCAGTTTTTGAGAATGCTGTAATGCCAAAAACTAAAGTTTGAACAATTTAGTTTATCAAGGTGTAATGCCTCCTGTATGCCAAGTACTGTTCTAAGCTCTGAGGAAAAAGAGCAGAGAAAGACTTAAGGGCAATTCTTATTGTCAAGAAGCTTGTGTTCTGATGAGGGTGATATAGCAGGTCATAAGGTGTAATTGTGAAAAAGAAAAAGCAAAGGCAAATTTCTGCCTTTGCAGAAATAGATTTCTTTGACAACTCTCCACTGAATGCCAGATACTTTGTTAGGTCCAGGGGAACATAAGATGACAGATAACTGTCCCTGTCTCTAGGATTTTATTTGGTATGGCTCAAAAGTTAAGAATAGTTTTTATATTTTTAAATGGTTGGAAAAAAAAAAGAAGACTGTTTCAGGGCACACGAAAATTATTTGAAATTCAGTGTTCATAACTATTTTTGAATGCCACCACAACCATTTGTTTATATATCAGTGATGTTTCCTTTTGTGTTACAACTGCAGAGTTGAATAGTTGTGACAAAGACCCTATGACACACAAAGCCTAACACACTTACTGTCTGGTCCTTTATAGAAAAAGTTTGTCAACAACCTCTGCAGTAGTGTAGTAGTTTTTATGTGTCCTGATTTACTATCCTGTTAGAAAAAATATGTTTGAGGAAGTAACCTTAATATATTTTATTTAGAAATTATATATATGCCTGTTATAAAATATAGACAGAATAAAGAATGAGGAAAAAAACATGAAATGAACAAGATTTCTTTAAGATTATGTATTTATTTTGACAGAGAGAGAAAGAGAGAGTGAGTGAGTGAGTGACCGAGTGAGCATGAACAGGGGAGAGGAAAGAGAGGGTAAGAGAGAATCCCAAGCAGGCTCCACGCTGAGTGTGTAGCCCAATACCAGGGGCTTGATCTAATGAACTGTGTGATCACCACCTGAGCTGATATCAAGTTGGATTCTTTTTTTTTTTTTTAATTTTTTTTAATGATTTTTTTTTTTTATTTATTTCTAGGAGAGACAGAGAGAGACAGCGTGAGCAGGGGAGGGTCAGAGAGAGAGGGAGTCACAGACTGAAACAGGCTCCAGGCTCTGAGCTGGCAGTCAGCACAGAGCCCGACGCGGGGCTCGAACCCACGAACCGCGAGATCATGACCTAAGCGAAAGTCGGACGCCTAACCGACTAAGCCACCCAGGCGCCCCTCAAGTTGGATTCTTAACCAACTGAGCCACCCAGGCACCTTGAAATGATCAAGATTTTAAAAAGATTTGGAATGAGTTTATTTTGTTTATTAATGGCACAAAAGCCTTTGCTGTTATGATTAACTTTTTAGTGAGTACAATGTCAATATGTCATTATTTTTTATGTCTTGTTTAAAAAAAGACTGTAATTAGAAAGTTTAGTTCCAAGTTCATTTTATTTGGATACTTGGTTTAATGTCTATTATACTTGAAACATAAACCTGACAGAGATATGTAGGTCCAAGTGGAACAAGAACATCATCAGCAACACTTATTAAATCATAGTATTACCTTTTCTCAGTCCAATCCGTGAATCAAGCAAAGGTTTTCTGCTGAACCATGGCTGTTAAATTTCCATCTTCCTTAATGATAGTCAGCTGTTCTTGCAACTAATTTGAACTGTTGCATTTTTGGGGTCACCTGGGTAGCCCAGTCTGTTAAGCGTCCGAATTCAGCTCAGGTCATGATCTCACGTTTCATGGGTTCGAGCCCCACATCGGGCTCTGTGCTGACAGCCAGCTCAGAGCCTGGAGGCTGTTTCAGATTCTGTGTCTCCGTCTCTCACTGACCCTCCCCTGCTCATGCTCTCTCTCTCTTTCTCTCTCAGAAATAAATAAAACATTAAAAAAATTTGAAATGTTGCATTTTTATGTTTTTATATAAATGGGTCAAATGGGCTTTATGAAATGGGCTTCAACTGATGTCATAAGGGACATGGACTCTGCAGTTTTCCTTTCACATCCTTAATGTGGAGACCCTCACCCCCATGTTTGTCTACTCATGTCTATTGTACACATTGCATCTGATGCCAGGAAGAAATGGAAAGAGGTGAGTCATTAAAGGGTGAAGGAGACTGACAGGGACGTTGGGTCTGCCAGTGTATTTTTAATGAAGTTTATTTGAAAAGCAGTTACTTTCTTACTAATTGTTAAATGTTCAAGGCATTACTAGTCTTTTTGTAAATGAAAAATTCCTAAGTCATGCTAAATATCAGCAGTTTTTAAATATTTTGTCTTGAGATAACCAGAAATATCTGTGAGGTGCAATGTTTTCATGCTCACTCCCTATTTCATTTCAAGATATTATATTCTATACTATTTGAAATATCTTGCTTTTATTAAAAAGGACTACATTCTTGACTCTAGCACTTTGTGTACTTTGATTTCAATTTCTCTTAAAATGACTTAAACTTTACATGTGGGATAGCCTTACTTAGGAATCTTTCCCACTTACAGTTTTTTCATAAAACATCTTTTTATTAAGTAAATCAGTTATATTGGTAATATGTTTTTATGTTAGATTGTTCCATTAGTGACTCAAATAAAAGTAGTTTCTATATTTCATTATTGAAACATCTGCCAAAATAATGTAAGTTGAGTTTTTTTTTTTAAACTGTATTTTCATTTAACTCTGAAATAAAACTCCCACACTGAGTAATCTTTCTACTTGTTTTAGTATATTTAAGCAATGATTTCTATGGGTCTTCTAATGGTATTTGCTGACAAAAGAATGTGTTTTAGTTTAATGTCCCATTGTTTTGCCTGCATTTCAGCTCTACCAAGAGTTTTTACAATATCACTGGACCTTTGTCTTCTGCTAGTGATGAAAGAAAAAGTTGAAAAGAGGCTTTTTTGAGTGTTTATTTATTTGTTTGAGAGAGACAGAGACAGCATGAGTGGTAGATGGGTAGATAGAGAGGGAGAGCGAGAATCCCAGGCAGGCTGGAAGCTACAAGCACAGATCCCCACGCAGGGCTCTAACTCCCAAACTGTGAGATCACGACCTGAACTGAAACCAAGAATTGGTTGTTCAACTGACTGCTACTCAACCCAGGCACCTCTGAAAGAGGTATCTAAACATGTTCCATTAAGTTTACAAAATTTCACTGAAGTGCTGCATTTTATTTTAAAATAGTTTCCACTCACAACCCTGAGATTAAGACCTCAGCAGAAATCAGGGGTCCAATGCTTAATCAGCTGAGCCATCCAGGTGTCCTGAGTATCACAGGATTCTAATTATTGCTGAGAAAATTAAAAAAGTTTTCTTCATGTTCTAAATGCTTGGCTTTATTTTATTTTTTATTTTTTAAATTTTAAAATTTTATTTTTGAAAGAGAGAGAGAGAGCGCGAGCCAGCGCATGTGAGCTGGGGAGGGGCAGAGAGAGAGAAGGAGACACGGAATCCAAAGGAGGCTCCAGTCTCCATCCGAGTTGTCAGCACAGAGCCCGTTGCAGGGCTTGAACTCACAAACCGTGAGCATCAGTAGGATGCTCAACGAATGAAGCCACCCAGACGCCCCTGAATGCTTGGCTTTTAAATGGTTTGCTAATTTGAGTTGACTTTGTAGTATTATCAGCTAATATTTTAAGGTACAATATTCATATAAAATGGGAATCATTATTGATCATTGATATATATCCAGATTTCAAATAGATACCTTAATAATTTTTAATTTTGTAGGGTCAGCTATTAGCCTTAGATTTTCATTATTTTAATCATATGATGTGGTAGATGAAAGGCTCAGACTTATGAGTAGGAGATACAACAGTCTAACATTTTCTTGTTCCCTTGTGCTTGAATTTTTCCTGTTATCCTACTATCCTCAGTCTGTCTTTGCAGAAATCTTTGAATACAGATTTTTCAGTTTTTGTTACCTTTGATGGTTGATTTAGTTAAAACTAGATAAAATACCCCACAAATGCACTTAACCAAGTACATGAAAGCTGCAGCATGTTGTAGTACATTGACAGTGAACAGATTTCCATTGTGAATACTCCACTCTTGCCCTAAGATGCCTCATGTACCATTTGGGCCAGATCCAGTGATGATGCCAGTGTTATCATGTTAAATACTGAACCTTATTTTCTTGTATTTCTTGTATGTATGTGTATGTATACATGTTAAGCTCAGGATTAAGGATTATGGGAAAGTGAAAATAACATTTGCGTTTTTTAATATCTAAACACATATTCTGAATTTACCCCACTGATGGTAAAGAGTTATATGTAGGTATTCAAAGTTGCATCTCTCCAATAAGACCTGAAAGCAGAAATAGATGAAGAGTTTGTGTACCATACTCAGTAACATTCATTTGATATCATGCTTTTTTCCTGCCTTTGGCTTTATATTGTTTGCAGAAATGATGTATCTAGAGAATTTTTTCCTTTAACTTTGTTTTCCATCTGAGCTTTTATATGTTGTGTGTGTGTGTGTGTGTGTGTGTGTATAGCTAAGGTTAAATTGCATCTTCTGAAAACATTGAGGTAGTTATTTAATATTAGGTAGAATTTGCCAACTACTTAATAATGGAGCAAATTCTTGATAATTTTAGTGGAGTTTTGAAAAGAAATGTTCTATCCTTTCTAGTTCACAGATGATAGAGGAATTATGGGATGTATCTTTAGAAAAGAATAAATTAAACAAATGCTGTAAGAATCCATTTATAACCTTAAAATAATCAAACATAGCATAATCATTGTTTATGCTAGAGCATATCTTTAGGTAATAGAGTATCATTGTTCATTCTATTCAGGGATACAGTTCCCCTGAACATAGAAGTTAAAGAATTTTGAATAATTACTACTGAGAAGTGAAAGAAGAGGGCAAGCATTTGATAGTGAAGTCAAGTTCAGATTAAAAAAAATAATATTTATTTCTATTTTTTTTTACAAATAGTTTATTGTCAAATTAGTTTCCACATAACACCCAGTGCTCATCCCCATAAGTGTCCTCCTCCATCCCCATCCCTCCTCCCCACTACATCCATCAGTCCTCAGTTTTTGTCAGCATTCAAGAGTCTCTCATGGTTTACCTCTCTCCCTTTCCCCCACCATTTCCGCCCTTCTTCTC
>JAESUZ010000956.1:600000-795365 GCA_017311185.1 Proteles cristata cristata
AAGACCACAGCTATTTTCTTAACCACATCACTGATGCCAGGAACCACAGCCATTCTTTACAGACACTGTCTCGTTTGGTCCTCACAACAATGTAAATGAGGTAGGTGTTATAATTCCCATTTTACAAGTGAAGACACAGAGGTATATAAAAATTCATAACTTGTACAAAGTGATACAACTGAGTGAGAGAATCAGAACTAAAGGCAAAGTCCCAATAGCTCCCAAAGTGTGGGATTCTAGATGGGCCCTATGTGCCACCTGGATGATCTTGGATAATTAACCCGAGTCTCAGTGTTACGCCCTATAAAATGAAGTAATAACTATTTGAAAGAAGGACTAAAATAATGCAACACAGCCAGGTGGCAGTTTCCTGCCCTGCCATCTTATTTCCACTCCCACACAAGACCCTTTACAGAGTAACACATCTTACCTCTTAGCCCTCAGCCCTCTCCCTTCCCACCTTGCCTACCTTTCTCTCTTCAACCCCTAGACTGGGACCTCTGCTCCTTTCTACCCAAACACTTCCCTTTATTTATTTTTTTTTACATATAAATATCTCTTTCTGATCCCTAAATCAATCTAACATTTTGTATAAAAACCTTCACCTGAATAGACGCAGACCAGAATGTTTTTCAAAGCTAAGACAGATGGATGATTTTCCAGAGTACTGTACTGCAGGCACAGAATTGCACAATGTTTGTGACTTACAAAATTCAATGGTTCTGAATGACGTCACTTTAGATGTTGAATAAGTGTGCAATACATTTAAATAATAATCAGAACACTTGTTTCCATTCAAGAGATGAGTATATATACAATCTGCTTGTGGCCAAAAGAGAAAAGATATGAAATTATTGAGCCTACCTGTTACAGGCTAAATTTGTCAACAAAAAAATATACATTGAAGACCTAATCACCAGAACCTCACAATGTGGCCTTAGTTGGAAATAGGGTGACTGTAGATGTAATTAGTTAAGATGAGGCCATACTGGAATATGGTAGGCGCCTAATCCAATAGGATTACATCCTCACTGAAAGAATGTCATGTGGAGAGATAAGCACACTGGAAGAACACCAGTGAATGTGAAGGCAGAAAGAAAAGAGGTGCATCTATAAGTCAAATGGCACCAAAGATTGTCAGCAAACTGCCACAAGTCAGGCCAGAGGCATGGTACAGCTTCTCCCTCAGAGGCCTCAGAAAGAGACACATGTGTGTTGATGCTATTCATTTTGTGATACTGTTATCCCCAGCAAACTAACACACTACCTAAATCACCCAGTATGGAATTGAAATTCCTATGGCCTCAAAGAACCACAGGAAAATTACAGTGTGCCCAAATATCTCTACACACAAAAAATTCATATTTAGATGTGTTCAGATTTATGAGTCAAATCTTTTACATGATACTTAAAACCAGCTGTGCCTAAGGTAGGAAGATGGCCCCTTCCCATCACCCAACCTGGCTTCCTCACTGAGTCACATGACTTTCACCAAGTAACTTCTATTTACACTAATTCCACTAACAGTTGACAAGAATACAAGATGAGGCCAAACCATGTCGTCCATTGTTAAGTGTTCAAGGTTTTCAAACCTAAACAAGCAACTGTCCCACTAAAACAAGGAACTGTGTGAAGGAAGTTTGCTTCTAAGGTTCTTTTAAAATCATGGAGTTTTTCTTAGAAAACTAAACTTCTTTCACACAGGTGTGCCTTTATTTGCAAGGCCTATTGAGAACCCTATGATTTTCAAATGGATTCATTTGTTCATAATTTCTAGGCCATCTATAATATTCAAAGTACTATGAGCCCCCCATGCATTCTGTGTGAGTTAGTGACGGAAAGGTAGGGTCTAGACAAAACTGAGAGCAGTTAACTTTCTACAAAGGAAGAAAGGAGAAAAAGGAGGACTTTTCAAAGGAGCTATCTAAGTTAGGTCTTGAATGACTCACTACTTTACTACTTAATAAATATTTATCAAATGCTTGTAACACAATTTAGTAAGAGCTAAATATTAAATAAAAAAAACAAATATCAATCATGATACACAGTCCTATATGCTATTGAAGAATAACACAAGGAACATAATTTAGATTCTAAGTGGTCAGACAAAACTTCTGAAAAAGTGACATTTTAAGGTGAGACCTATGGGGCGCCTGGGTGGCTTAGTCGGTTGGGTATCCTACTTCGACTCAGATCATGATCTCACAGTTCTTGAGTTCAAGCCCCACATCGGGCAATATGCTGACAACTCAGAGCCTGGAGCTGCTTCTGAATCTGTCTCCTTCTCTCTCTGCCCCTCCCCTGCTCACACTGTCTCTCTCTCCTTTAAAAATAAATAAACATTAAAAATATTTTTTTAAAAAAAGGTGAGACTTAAAAGGAATCAGTCATTTGAGGATTAAAGAGAAAAAGAAAAACACTCTATGCAGAGAGCCCAGCAAATGCAAAGACTACAGAATGAAAAAAACTTTTGGAAGCTCAGAAACCAAAGAAGGCCAAAGTGAACAAAAATGATGAATGTGTGAATGCAGGGAAGAGCTATGTTAAAGAACTTTAATTTTTTTTTAAGTTTATGCATCCTGAGAGAAAGAAACAGTGAGAGTGGAGGAGGGGCGGGGAGAGAGGGAAAGAAAGAGAATCCCAAGCAGGCTCCACGTTGCCAGTGCAGAGCCTGACATGGGGCTCAAACCCAAGAAACTGTGAGATCACGACCTGAGACGAAACCAAGAATCAACCACCCAGGGGTCCCAAGAATTTTAAATTTTTTTAAGTTTATTTGTTTATTTTGAAAGACAGTGCATGCAGAAGAGGGACAGAGAAAGAGAAGAAGAAGAGAAAGAGGGGAAGAAGAGAGAGAATCCCAAGCTGTGCTGTCAGTGTGGAGCACAATGTGGGGCTCTCAATCCCACAAATACAGATGATGACCTGAGCTGAGCTGAAACCAAGAGCCAGACACTTAGCAGACTTAGCCACCCAGTCGCCCCTAAAGAATTTTAATTTTATTTGGAGCAAGTGGAAAGCCAATGAAGAGGTTAAAGCAGGGGGGTGGGATGATTCAGACTTTACCTTGAAAAAGATCAATGAGGAGGATACTGCAGCTGTCCAAGTGAGAACTGATATGCTTTAACCCAGGATGATGGCAGTGGAGATGGCAAGACATACACAGACTCTAGGTATATTTTAGAACTAAAGGAAACAGGACTTAGTATTAGATTGGACACAGCTGTCAGGAAGGAAATGTCCAGGATAAATTTCCATTTCTGGGCTAAGCAACTCATTCAGTATAAGTGCCGGTTCCCGGAAAAGAGAAACCAGGAGGAGGAACAGGGTTGAATACACGAAGTTTCTGTGATGCCCCTAGGTGCTGATGAATCTCAGCTGAATACATAAGTCTGGAGAATAGGAGAGAGTAAAGACCAGAGAGAGAAATCTGGGAATCACTGACATTTTGACATTTAAAGTCATTGGAACAGAAATGTTCATGGGGTAGGTGTAGGAGATGGTGAGAAGAGGTGGCGAGGGGAGGTTTAGGGGTTCAGATTCAGGAGGCTTAGGGAAGAAGAAAGTGCAGCTCCTACGGGTCAGGTCTCTGAAATGCCAACACTGAAAGGATACCTAGAAGATGAGCAAATAGGAAAGGATGCTTTGAAGAAGTAGGCAGCAAACTAGAAGGGAAACAAAGATGAGTACAAGCTTCTACTTTAGAAAAAGGAAACAGACTGCACAAAGGTCCAGAAATAAAATGAGACCTTGGTGTGTTGTGAGAACTGTAAACAGCAGGGGACAGCATGATAAGGTATACATTAAAAGTAATCCATCGGTAGTGCAGAGCAGAAAGAAAGAAGGGCAAGAGGCTCAGTTTCCTCAATAAACAAAAAGCCTTTCATACAAAGGCTTTCATCTGACTGCCTTTCATAAAAAGTGATTTTACAAAAAGGCCAGATGATACAATACTACCTCTTGCCAAAAATCCAGTGGTCTTCACTGTTGAACAAAATAATCCATCCACTAGAAGGGAAGGAACTGATTTCTCAGATTCTGCGTTGTGATTAATGATCCCTTGCTCTGTATGTGTGTACACATGTCTACATGAATGTGGGCATACGGCACGCACATGCGCGTGCACGTGTGCGAGCACACACACACACACACACACGTCTTCATTTCCAAGAAATCACTGTCTCACTGAAGGAAATGCTTTGTTTCCAATCTGTTTCAATCAGCATTCAAACTGATTGTTTTCTGAGGCAGAGCTGTCTTAGCAGATGTGTGAATATGGGGCTGCTAGAAATAATGTGACAAAGTCATGAGCATGTGAGCTCTAGAAACCACGAGCCCAGATAAGATCCCAAGCAGGGCTGAAAGTAAGAAGAGGTCCCGGGCGAGAGCTCTGGGTCACATCAACATTGAAGGTGCAGGCGGAAGAGGTACCCAAAAAGGAAATCCACAACTTATTTTTGTTTAATATATTAAAATTTTGAGTAAACTATCAAACCTTGAATCCTTTTAAGATGAACAAATCTGCCTTCAAAATTAATATTTTGCCTAAAATAACATTTTAGAGACTCATCCCATACTTTCCAAAGTTTTCTTTTTCGTCTCTCTATCAATATTAACAAATAGAATTCATGTTTCAGGGCTTTTTGACAAAACCAACAAAATGCCTATGGTGTATATACAAAAAATTGACAAGATCGTATCAATCCAGAGAAGCAGAAGAAATTCAAAGATCAAACCTCAAAAAAATGAATTCAATATAATTTAGTACTAAAAGGTTTCAGGACTAATGGCTTGCCAATGTGACATTCATTTATAAGAAGAAGCTAGAGGGGTGCCTGGGTGGCTCAGTCGGTTAAGTGTCCTACTTCGGCTCAGGTCATTGACGATCTCAGTCTGTTTGTGGATTCAAGCCCCACATATGGGTCTGTGCTGACAGCTCAGAGTCTGGAACCTGCTTTGAGTTCAGTGTCTCCCTCTCTGTCTGTCCCTCTCCTGATTTAAAATTGTGACCTAAAATTAAAAGGAAGAAGTTTTGTGTGTTTGTTAACAGCTTTATAAGTGTTAGGTTGGTGTAAAGCTCACACTTGGAAAGCATCAGTGCTCAACACATGGCACATTGTCTTTCAGCCTTCTTGGGAAAGTAGAA
Source organism: Proteles cristata cristata (assembly GCA_017311185.1). Taxonomy (NCBI): domain Eukaryota; kingdom Metazoa; phylum Chordata; class Mammalia; order Carnivora; family Hyaenidae; genus Proteles; species Proteles cristata. The sequence continues at coordinate 605,147 of JAESUZ010000956.1, forward strand.
TCCCAAGAGATGCATGATTCAGCTCCTACAGAGCATACGATATGGTCTACTGAATTCATCTCAAATTAATCCTGGGTATAGAAAACAAATTTCACAATAGAAATAAAAATTTTACTTTAAAAAGCCTGCTACTGACTCTGTTTCTGCTGAATATTTCAACCAAGTAAATAAGACTGTAAGAAGTGCTGTGGATGCTGAGGTAGATGTCTTTCCACACTCTCTGCAGAAAGCAGAGAGTGCTCTGGTCTGCTTTCTGGTCTGCTCTGGTCTGCTTTCGCTCCACAAGGCATTCTTACCTCGTTTCAGTACTGAACCAAAGTAGATACCATTGACCCTTGAACAATGTGGGGATTAAGGGTACCGAACGTCCCATGGTCAAAAATCCTACTACAACTTTTGGCTCCCCCAAAACTTAACTAATAGCCTACTACTGACCAGAAGCCTTACAGATAACATAGTCGATCAACATGTATTTTATATATGTATTACATTCTGTATTCTCACAATAAAGTAAGCTGTAGGAAAGGAAACATTAAGAAAATCATAAGAAAAATACACTGACAGTAATGTACTGCACCAGAAAAAATTCACACGTAATTCACAGTTCAAACCCACGTTGTTCAAGAATCAACTGTACTTCCCTTCGCAGAATGTTTTCTTTACTGAGTCAGTTTCCCTCCTCTGCAGGTCTTTATGCCCAAGAAGAACACTTAGAGTGAAGTGATTTGGAAACCATTATCATTGTAAGTAATTTAAAAATTCCAAGTCCCAGGCCACACTGGAGACCAACTGAGTATCTGTGAAGCTTCTCAAGTAACTGCAAGGTGCAGGCAAGCTTGGAAACAGCTGTGTTTTAAGCATCAGATTCAGCTACCTTCCCTGAAGGGGCTCCTAGTTTACTCATCTACTTTCCCAAGTATCTCACACCCGACTCCCCTTTCAGAACCCTACTGTTCCTGCTTTAGCTCAGGTCCCTCAGAACCTCGCCATGAACTTGTCGATTTGCCAGCCTAACCACAAGTTGGTTCCCTCCCCAACTACAAGCCCAGATCTGATCCCATCATCCCATGCTCAGAATCACTGGATTAACTTTCCCTGGCCACCAACTCAGCCTAGCCTTCAAAGCCTTCTTACGAAAGGCGGTGCCCCATCTCTTCAGCCCCCTCCTCTCTACTCTCTTATGCTATTGATGACCCAAACTAACTGGATAACTCACTTTTCTTTGACTCGCCTTGTAAGCAGACTCATTCTAGGGACAAGGGAAAGATCCTCACGATATTAGACAGCATTTAGCCAGATACAAAAGAAAATCTTCCTCAATTTAAAATTCTGGTTTTTAAAAAAATTTTTTAGATTTTTAAAAAAATGTTTACTTATTACTGAGAGACACAGAGAGACAGAGCATGAGCAGGGGAGGAGCAGAGAGAGGAGGAGACACAGAATCTGAAGCAGGCTCCAGGCTCTGAGCTGTCAGCACAGAGTCCGACACAAGGCTTGAACCCACAAACTGTGAGATCATGACCTGAGCTGAAGTTGGATGCTTAACCAACTGAGCCACCCAGGTGCCCTGTTCTATTTTTTATTTTAAGTTTATTTATTGCTTCAGTAATCCCTACATCCAACACAAGGCTTGAACTCATGACCCCAAGATCAAGAATCACATGCTCATCTCACTAAGCCAGCCAGGCACCCCTAAAACTCTATTCTTAAAGCCATGGTAACCTAGGTTTTAAGGAAACTAACAAACACTTAATTTCACAACTTTATACAATTTCAGATTAAACACAAGAAAAAAAAATCCTTTACCTTAGTTTAAGGAGTGGCTGGGTCACCCACTTCTTTAACTTCCGTTTCCCAAATGAGGTTTTAGTATGGTCTAAAACCCAAAGTAAACTTCCTTTGGTTTTCATGTCAGTCTAAGAAAGACAGAAGAAAAGGTTTATTAACTAGACGTTGTATTTGTACCAAAACTGATCACTGTTCATGTGCCTTAATTATTCCATATACCTCAATTTTACTTTTTTTAATGTTTATTAATTTTGGAGAGACAGAGAGACACTGCTTGAGTGGGCGAAGGGCAGAGAGAGAGGGAGATACAGAGTCTGAAGCAGGCTACAGGCTCCGAGCTGGCAGCACTGAGCCTGACGCAGGGCTCGAACTCACAACCCATTGAGATAATGACCTGAACCCAAGTTGGATGCTTAACCAACTGAGCTACCCAGGCACCCCTCCATATACCCTAATTTTAAATGTGACAAATGCCTATCATAAACTACAACTCATAACAGGTGTTTGTTTAATGTCTGACGAATGCACGTACATATGAACACACATGAACTTTACATAAAGTTTTGATACCTGCACAAAAATGGAACAGTCTATGTATAGTTTTGCTAACTAAAAATATTCAGAAATATTTTTTTAATTTTTATGTTTGATAGAAAGAGGTGGGGGAGAAGCAGAGAAAGAGGAGAACAGAGGACAGGAAGCAGGCTCAGGGAGCCCAATGCGGGCTAAACTCACAAACGGTAAGATCATGACCTGAGCCAAAGTAAGACACTTAACCGGTTGACTGGGCCACCCAGGTGGCAGGCACCCTCCTTCCTTTTCTTTAATGTAAAATCTTTTAAAATATAAGTTTGTCTTAAGCATCTTAAAAATATATACTTTTCTCCTTTGGGAAGTACAGTGAAGATAATTTAACTTCCTTCAGCAATTCAGTATCCTCTACCATCTCAGAGTTCTCATTCTAAGGACTAAGACTCTCATGAAAACACTGAACAAGCAGAAGGTACTAGAGATCAAAGTAAACTGCACTGCACTCTAGGAATTCACCCTGGGAGGATTTTATTTTAGTCTGCTCTATTAAACCCTTAGTAAAAAACTGTCTTTCTATGCTTTGCTACTTGAAAGTTGAACCACTAAAAATAGTGGTTCAATAATTTACAATTAACTAGAGATGACAGTTAATTTTAACCAAGGTTACATGGTATTTCAAAAAGTCGATATTAACAGACTTCCAAATCTCATCTGGAATGTAAGACTGTAGTTTTCACCTAAGTTTTTTTTTTTTTTTTTTAACTTTCTCCTTTTCCTTCAAATCATCAAGTAGGTACTTACAGAATACCTCTTATGCACTCAGCTGTATGGCCTGCAAAGGTATATTAAGACCCAGTTCCTCTCTTAGGGTACTTCTTTCCAAGTATGGGAGAAATGACTCATAATTAAGACATGATAGCACCTGGCAGAAACTAACTATGAAAGGGATGACAAAAGCTGCCAGGCCTTAGGAGTTTAAAGCAAAGCATAGATCACAGAAGGCCTGGCTGAGAATGAGCTGGACAGACAGAGCTGACTAACCAGGGCAGTCCACATCAACAACAGCGCCATTTCTTCTGAAACAAGAGCCCCACTGGCCTGAAGACAGTAAAGGGTCCCAGGAAAAGAACAGTGGACAAGAATAATTTTCCAGTGGTTTACTGCATCACTGAAGAACTCTCTCAGATAAGAGAGGGAGGGATGGGAAAGAAATGGTTCTATTATTCGTTTGCTCTCCCTGACACCCAGCCCCCTCCTCATTACCCCTTTCCATTGTTCCATGGTGATGGAGGCCAAAGTCGAAGTGCAAAGACAAGCCGAAGATGTGAATTCCTGGCCTCTGTTTCTATAATGGCCCAAGTCCTGATAAGGGTACTTCAATGACAAGTGATTTTTGCCTTAGGAATTTAATTTCAGAACTGACTCCACAACAGTAGCATCTGAACAGGAAGGATGTGGCAGAATAAAGAAAGCTTAGAAGGTCAGGGCTGGAACAAGGTCTTCAGAGTCTGACTCTGAGCTCTTCTTCACCCAAGAAATGTCCTTTTCTTCCTACTGCTCATTTCCTATCATGGGAATGTATACCAAGTTGATGGAAAAAAAAATTGTGTGAAAAATTCTCAATTTCTAGATAATGTAATGACAAGATAAAAATCTTACTGTATGAAAGTAACACTGACTAGTATACAAGGATACCTTGGAAGATAGAGAAACTAGATGAGAGAAATTAGTAATATATAAATCTAGGAGTCAAGGGAATAAATTCAGCATTTACTTTCATTCAAAATAGTAATAAATATTTCTCTTTTTGTTAATAAAGAGGGACTTTTTAAATGTTTATTTATTTATTTTGAGAGAAAGAGAGAGAGCAGGGGAGGGGCAGATGAGAGAGGGAGAGAAAGAATCCCCAACAGGCCTTGTACTATCAGCTCAGAACGCAACTCGGGGCTCAAACTCATGAACCATGAGATCATGACCTGAGCCAATATCAAGAGTCAGGTCCTCAACTGACTGAGCCACCCAGACACCCCAGTAATAAATATTTTGAAGAGTTTTAAACCATTTAACTCAGATGATTCAGCTTTTCAACTATTTACTCAAATGATTCGGAATTACTTTTTACTTCTATGACTTTATGTTAACATCATATAATATTTCAACTTATAATTTAATAAATCAAAGCAATCAATTTAATGTCTCCATTATCTTCATAACTCATCAATAAAGGGCAAATAAATGATGACAGAAGCTTGTGAAATGAAATTTATACATCTTAAAATCTAACTGAACTTGATTCATATGCAGTAACTGGTTTCATATGCAGAATGAGTAAGACTGAAAACATTTCAATGAAAAGTTAAGGTATATAGAAAAAACATAATCAAGAAGACAAAAAATCCACTTTATAGTAATTTTCAAAGATGGTGCCTTTCCAAAGGAATATGTGATACAGAAACTATCAGGATGGGCATGTCATTTCAATAAGTAAAAAGGAAGCTCTATAGCTCTCAAAGTAACCCCTAGGGAAGTAGTTCATATATTTGATTCTCAAAAAAATGGATGCTGTAATTATCAACTACTAGATAGATGACAAGCAGAGTAATCAGTTGAAGACAATATTCTTGTTCTCACCTGCACTTTTAAGAAAAGACTGCTACTTTACTCCAAGTATTTTTTTCAAAACCATTTTGAATCACTTAGCCTTTAGGTTTACCTGACCTGATTCTGTAGGATTTCAAGATTCCTTAATGTTGTTCCATTAATTGTCATGAATTCCATTTCACTAGACAACTGCTTAAAATTCCTGTAAAAGAATGAAACATGAGCCATGATATAAGTGCATAAAGAAATTTGAAAAACTAATTTAGGCACTAAAGATAATTCCAATATCATTATGACAAAAATGAGCTCTGTGACAGAAAATCAAATCAAAAGCAGCAAATGAGTATTCACTGGGATAGTGTCTTCCATTGATGCTGGTGCCATTAAACAGACTGATGCAAAAGGACAGTTGTCTCACACCATAAACAAGCAAAGGGAAGTAAATGGTACCAACATCTCTTTTTTACATTTCCAGGAATATATCCAAACACAGTCTTTTATCATCAGCAGAGCATGTGGTGGTATCTTCAGGAAAAGCTATGCAATTAGCTAAAAAATATGTCAAGGTATTTAAAAACATCTTCCTTATTCTTTAGCATGAGATCATCTTGATAAACCCTTTAACAGCTTCTAATCAACATTCTGATATGTGCAACAAATGTTATATACTCTAAATTAACAACACACATTAATGGGACTAATGTTTTAGTGGAATATAAAACCAAGAAAGTAGCAAAAATTATTTCCTTAAGCTCAAAGAATTCACATTCTCCCTAGGTCACTGTGACTATCCCAAATGAGCTTAAAGTTCAGTAACTTGCAAATAGACTTGAGTATTGAATTGTGATGATTTTTTAATGTTTATTTATTAATTTTGATAGACTGTACACGAGCAGGAGAGGGGCAGAAGAGGAAGAGAAACTAATCCCAAGCAGGCTCCACACTCAACATGGAGCCCAACGTATGGCTCGATCTCATGAACTGTGAGATTATGATCTAAGCCAAAATCAAGAGCTGGATGCTTAACTGACTGAGCCACCCAGGCGCCCCGAGTTGTGATGATTAATAACTGTATGCACAAATCTAATTTTGTCCTTAGCAGTCTTTCATGTTAAAAAGTATATTAATCAATGCATTCCTAATACAGTAATTTGACTTCCATTATGTTTCTATCAACAGCACTTACAGATTTTACAGCTTATTTTTAAAGGCAAGAAGAATGGCAAGTCACCGAACTATTTGGAGGAAGAGCATGAGTGTTTGAATTATAAACCTACTGTATCCCTCATGGCTGTGATAAGATTTAAATACAAGCAGTTTTCTAAGTCAGTTATGGAAAGAAGGCTCCATCCAGGAGTCTAGACCTAAAATCAGAACCAGTGCTCACTGAAAGATGCCTTCACTTGTAGATGACTCTCCCAGCTAAAGCTCTGGAGCCCTGGAAGAGAAATACCTGATGGCATATTAGGAATACTGCCTAGTAAGAACTGTCTTTAGCAGGAGGATTTCTCTGACAGGTTTGATGTAGCTTCTGTGAAAAGTTGTTAATGATTTTTAGAGGGAGGCAACTCTAACAGTGATTGACAGCAAGTGCTTGTAGCTCTTTTGCTCCTTCTTACAGCACTTAACTTAATCTGCTTTGCATTACAGCAATTACGTGTTCTTCTGCTATCCTCATTAATAGATCTAAGTTCCTTGAAGGCAAGAGTTATTTATGTCATACATGTTGCAGCACTTGCTGAGCCTAGCAGCACACAGATACTCAACAAATGTCTTCCATTTTCCTATGGGAAAACCAGTTTGGCTTGGTTGGTTGGTTTCCTTTGAGTCATAAAGCTCAGAAACGTCCATAAGACACCCAGGGACAATAATAAAAGGTAAAACATTATTTTCAGAAAGAAACAATTAGGTAGTGATTTGCTGGGTAGCTGACAGGTGTTCATACACCTCCATTGTCAAAGATCCAAGTTGGAAGAGTTGGTAGCCTAGACTTGAGTTGGTATCTAGCCAGTGCCCATGTGTTTGGATGGAAGTCATTTCCTTTCCTGTTCCTGACAGGTTGATTGATCATAAGTAATTAACACTTGAGTACCTTCATCAAGCACAACTCTACAGGGATGCTCATTTGGTTTGAGAGAAAAACTAATCAAGACCCCATAATCCAACAGCCTTTTCTAAAAACATCTCAGCTAGCTGTCTTAATCTCCCATGAACAACAGAGCTGTAAGACAAATAAGTGGCGTTTAAGATCTGTAGACTGTTCAGAAACACTGTTCAGCTAGCTTCACCCTCACAAGAACTAGTAAACTCAACAGTCCATATCCTGAAGAATGAAGTCTTAGGTTTAGGATTCTGAAAGCATCCCTGTTCTACCAATTAGTTGAGGGTTTAGTCACCTAACTCCAACTAAAAGTGAAACCCTACCTACTCCTACTATGCCTCCAATGAATCTATGAAGCAAGGCACTGTCAGAACAGTTAAAAAAAAAAAAAAAGGAATTTCATGGAGCTTACAGAAGAGCTTACAGGGCTTTTTAAAAATTTTTTTAATGTTTGTTGATTTATTTTGAGAGAGAGACGATGAGCAGGGGAGGGGCAGAGAGAATGGGAGAGAGAGAGAGAATCCCAAGCAGATTCCATGCTCAGTGTGGAGCCTAACACGGGGCCCAGTCTTCATGAACCATGAGATGATGACCTGAGCTGAAACCAAGAGTCAGATGCTGAACTGACTGAGTCACCCAGGTGCCCCTACAGGACTGCTTTTGTGCCCAGTTGCTAAAAAGTATCTATACACATAGCTGAAGAGGGTTTGGACTAACACACACCCTAGTATACAGAGCACTGGGGGAAGAGGCTCAGAGTCATCATCTATGTTTTTACTGGATATAACTACTGGATATTCACAATACCAAAATGAACCCAATAAACTGAACAACCAAAGTTACTTAAGCTAGCTCACAAAACCAGACTTTAGAGAAACAGTGTCATGTTCTTTTATTAATTAGCAGTATTGAGTTGTGGATACAGTTTTTTGTTTGTTTTGTTTTAGTTTTTTTTCCCTTATTGTACAAGGCCCCTAAATTTCAAAGTAGACACAGTGAGAAGGAAGGAATTTATTTGAAACTGACATCTGCATTGATTTCAATAAAAGAAATCAACCATTGGGCAATATTAAATTGGAATGATTTCTATGGAACAATAATTATTAAGCAACACAAAAACCTAATATGCTTCTGGGTTTCCAATAAGTTTGTTTGATAATGACTTCTGGAGTTGGGGCTCTTCTTTCCAAACACGAAAGAAATTTCCTCTTGTCAGTGCCTATTTCCACTAGGATTATTTATATTTTTGAACTCTGGGTTTTATTTGCCAGCATCGTTAGGAACTCAACCGTATATGATCACTGATGTGAAATAAGCAATTTTAAATTATTTATCCTTTTGGAAAAAGTCAAATTTTATATGCTTTGAAACGAACTTCATAAACAATGCCTGGCTACAATTGATGCTGTGTGAACCTGGATAAAAATCCTACAAGTAAAATGGGAAAATAATTACTATTTCGGACAACAAAAATGCAAAGGGTACTTCTTTCCCCCTCAAGTTTTATAATGGGAGGAAAATGTTCTTGCTGAAAACTTACCAAGTAATTTAAGATTGTGTCACTCCTACCCTAGTTTTTTTTAACAAATGAAAATCAATCTTTCTGATTTAGAAGCAGGTAAAGCAAAATCAGAAAAAGTTAAAGCCACATAAGGCAAAGTCTAGAGGAAACTAAGGGCAAGCTTCCAAAAGTTCTCTCCTGGTGGGGTCACACAGGATGTGTTTAATTTCCCCGGCAGTGAGTTATGATGATATGTGTGAAATGGGCACCAGAGAAGCACATTAGAGACTCAACACCTGAAGTTTATACATGTACCAAAATTCTAGCTCCTAGAAACAAGCAAGTAGTTAGCATAAACCATGTTCTTTGCACAGTTTAGGGAGAGTGAGCCATTCTTATCAGAGAATGCTGGAAACTCCCAGAAAACAGTCAAGGGTCAAGCTCGCAAGTAGGTCTGTCTAAGGATAGTTGTCTCATCAGGTCTGCTATGTTAACCATTTTTTGGCACATCTATCTTTTCAAATTCTATTTCTTGTCAAGTGTACGTGTTATGTTTATTTACTTTAGGGTTCCTTCTAGTTTACTCTTCACTCCTAAATTGATCTTTTTCTTTAATACACAGATCATTCTTAAACCCTATATCTCATTTCAAAGCTTCCTATTTCTCATTTGTTCCTTCACACCTAGTATCATTTTCCTACCTAGTATCTAATATCACTGTATTTTGAAGTAGCAGGTTATAGTTTTTATTTCATTTGTGGGAATCTTTCTGGCATGCATTCATTTTCTGTAAGTATGTTATGTGGCTCTTTATTCTGTTTCTTCTTATAATAATTTTGTATAAGATTTGAAATTCTTTTTTCTATTTTTAATTTTAAAGTGGTTTTTCTGTTTATTTATTTTTGAAAGAGACAGAGCACGAGCAGGGGAGGGGAGGGGCAGAGAGAGAGGGAGACACAGAATCCAAAGCAGGCTCCAGGCTCTGAGCTGTCAGCACAGAGCTCACCTTGGGGCGTGAACTCTGAGATCATGACCTGGGCCAAAGTAGCCGCTTAACCAACTGAACCACCCAGGCACCCCATTATGCTGCTGAACTTTTAAAGTAATATAACTGAATTCTAAATACACGAAACCATTCATGTTTTCCAAAGGAATCACCTGGAGTGGTTACATTCTTTTTCCAAAATATAACTTTGGAATCACTCTTCTGGAATTATCTTCAAAGTTCAATCACATGCCATCCATATAACATTATCTCATTTCGTGTTTAAGCAAAACAACAGTACCAATTTGCCAATGACATTTTGGCAATTTCCAAACAAGACCACACTCACAGGATAAATTCCTTCCTTCTTTCTTTTTCTTCCATTAATCCTACATTGACTGATTACCTGCTTGGTCCTTGGCATATGCTGGGTAATAAAAATTTATACTATAGGAGGGCTGAACACTCTGGATCTCCATCTTTCTTGCCTTTGGCTCTATGACAGTGAGAGGAGGGGATCACCCATCCAACAGATTAGACACATACTAAGTCATCAGCAGATTCAGTTCCCTGACCACTGCCCCACACCACCACCAAATACAAAATGAGAAGAGTTCAGCTTCATGTAATGTATCAAGTCAGATAATTTAAAAATAAACTAATTTAATTTCAGTACAAATAAACACGTTTTACTATTTAATATTACTCTTACTTTGAATTAAATATAAAGAGGACACAACAGTGTTTTCAGACCCAAATATATCTACTTTTAAATATATGAGAGCCTGAGATTTTTTAAAAGTCAGTTTCTTGGAGCGCCTGGGTGGCTCAGTTGCTTAAGCATCCAATCGGCTCAGGTCATGATCTCACAGTTCTGGAGTTCGAGTCCTGAGGTGGGTTCTGTGCTGACAACTCAAGAGCATGGAGCCTGCTTCGGATTCTGTGTCTCCCTCTCTCTCTGCCACTCCCCCGCTTGTTCTCCCTCTCTCTGTCTCAAAAATAAATAAACATTAAAAAATAATTTAAAAGTCAGTTTCTTTACTCCACAATTAATACTTCATTGCTAGGTGATATAGGAACAGAAACAAGTCTTAATGGGCAAACTAGCAGTTACTAATTCTACCTCATTTAGAGGCGCTCTCTATCTTGAGGAAGTCAAATGGTAGGTAGTTTGCATCCTTTCTTTACGGGGATTCAACACCACCAACCATATGGATGAATCTCTGCAATAAGTCTCCTATAATTGGAGCTTAATGTAAAACCCAATGAGGTGTAATACAGGTTCATGCTCTTTAATAAAACAGTTTAGCCACTGTAAAAAATATACAGATTAATACAGTACCCAGGTTAACAAATAAAACATCAGTTAGAACTCCCCTTTGACATCTCCCCCACCAATCTTTACTGCTTCCACTCCTTCCCCAATGGAATAAATCACTCTTCTGAATTTGTTGTTCATCAATTCCATGTATATCTTTGTATTTTCCCTGTATACCCATGTACTCTTTTTAAATTTTTCTTTCTTTTTTTCTTTCTTTTTTTGAGAGAGAGTGAGAGTGCATTGGACAAGCAGGGAAGGGGCAGAAGGCGAGAGAGAGAGAGAATTCCAAGCAGGGAGCCTGATGTGGAGCTCTATCTCACCAACTGTGAGATCATAATCTGAGGCCAAATCAAGAGTCAGATGTTTAACCGACTGAGCCAGCCAGGCACCCCATATACGTGTGTATGTACATGTATGTATTCTTAAGTAATATTCCTAAGCACTACTTAAGTAGTGACTTTTTTACAAGTTTCTAACTTCATATAATAGTATGTACTATATGTCCTTCAGCAATTTAATTTTGGCTCCACATAATATCAACTTAATTTTTTGAATATTGGTATGCATTACTCCAATGCATTTATTTTCACTGCTGTATAATACCACACTGCACGAATTTAACACAATAAATCCACTCTCCTGTTTACGGATATTGACACTGATTTTAAATAGGACAAAACTGCTTCCAGAGAAATGATATTCTGTTCTATCCTAAATATTAGAAAGAACACACACCAAAAAGGAAATTACAAAAAGATTCCTAAGGGACCTCCTTTCTTCCACCCTCCCCAACAACAAAATCAGGACCACCTCTTTTGTACCCCACTTCACATTCGGCCATTTTATTGAGGTAGCTCCTATCTGCCCACCCACCTCTGCAGAACAGGAAGAAGCTTACTTATCAAGGGTCAAAATGATAAAGGATAATTCTTCAAGGAGCCACAAACAAGGGGCTGCTGAAAGTGAAATATAGAAAGGCGAGAAAATTATCCCACTACCATGTTTTATGCCACTGGTTTTTAACCTATTACCTTCCTAGAAAGTCAGCTGCCAGTTTTTAAATCTCTGAACTCTACAAAGTTAATCACTCTTTTAAAAAGCTGTGTTAGGGGGCGCCTGGGTGGCTTAGTCGGTTAAGCGTCCGACTTTCGCTTAGGTCATGATCTCGCGGTTCGTGGGTTCGAGCCCCGCGTCGGGCTCTGTGCTGACTGCCAGCTCAGAGCCTGGAGCCTGTTTCAGTCTGTGACTCCCTCTCTCTCTGACCCTCCCCTGCTCATGCTGTCTCTCTCTCCTAGAAATAAATAAAAATTAAAAAAAAAAATGTTTAATAAAAAAAAAAATAAAAAAAATAAAAAGCTGTGTTAGTAGCTATCCTCTTTATCTCCAACTTTATGATCCATGAAGTAAGAACTGAAGCCAAGAATAAGAAAGGCAGTGAAGTTTTAAGAATGCTTTTAATAACGCTTCTTAACTCCACTTAACAGTACTTTTCAATTAACTGTGCTTTAGTATTCAGTATATTAAAATGCTACATGAATACAAATTGGCAAACTTCTTATGGAGTCTATAAATATCTTTATATTAATTTTTTCACCAATAGTACCCACATAGTTCATCCTTGCCCCGAAAGAGAATATTCTATCAATAGTAGCTGAACTTTTGTGAGGACAATATTTACCAAATTCAATTTAAGAAATACTTTTATCCACTGAAATACAGAGAGACTGAATTATATACCATAAGTCTGGACGTACTATATTTAGTCAGATGGTCTAACCATAACATACAGTAAAAAACAAGATTACTTTTTGTCAGCCAATAATCAAAGAAAAGGCAATAATGTAAAACTTATTAGATGCTCTTATTTCTAAACGAAGCCACGTGAACTTCAAGCCAAAAGAACTTAAAAAAAATTTTTAATGCTTTATTTATTTTTGAGAGAGACAGAGACAGCATCAGCAGGGGAGAGTCAGACAGCAGGGGAGGAAACACAGAACATGAAAGAGGCTCCAGGCTCTGAGCTAGCTGTCAGCACGGAGCCCGACACGGGGCTCGAACCCACAAACCGTGAGATCATGACCTGAGCCGAAGTCAGATCCTTAACCAACTGAGCCACCCAGGTGCCCCGCCAAAAGAATTTTAAAAAGGCACTTTTTTAAAGAAAATGTTTTTAATATAACTCTATCCCTTTTTCCTTATTTTTGAAAAATCACTTACTTGGGTTTGGAAAGCACCTTTTCCAAGTTAAATTCTTTGAGGTATCTTATTATAGCAGACAAAGAGCATATCACAGTTTTTTCCAAGTTAATGATGCCAGAAAAACTTTGAGATCCTAAAAAACAGAATAGAGACTTTCATTAAAATTATTGTTCACCATTATTAGAAATAAACTTTAGGCTAAGTGAAATTCAGTTTATGGTTATTGAAATGATAATTCAGACAATACCTCCTAAACTGCCTTTTGGAAAAATGTCGATTACAAATACCTAGGTCATGGAAAAACAAGCATTTTCTGATGGCGAAATAAGCCTTTTTTGGAGAGCCAAAGAGCAAAGTTTTCAAAATATTAAAATGCTCATCCCCTTTGATTCAGAAATATTCTAAAATGCATGTCAAAGGTGCATATACGAGGAAGTGAGCTGAAAAATCTTTTGTAACAGTAAAAGCTAGAAACAACTTAATTGAACATCAATAAGGTAATAGTTAAATAAATTTTGATAAGTCCACATTATTATGCATCTACTAATAAGAAAGACTTACTGCTATCTATAAAGACACAGAAAACTATCATAATATATTGCTGAGAGAGGGGGGGAAAGTTGTATAATCATTCTCAACTCAGCAGGAATACTGCTTACCATCTGGTCTCTCAGCTTCATCCCTGTGCCCTACATGGTATTCTCAACAGAGCAGCCAAAAGAATCCTTTTTAAAATGAACAGCAGACCATTAGACTACTTTGCTTATAAAACTCCTCCAACACCCCCTACTCACTGAGAGAAGCAGCTCAGCCCAACTCCTTACAGAGACCAAGAGGTCTATAAATCCCCACAACTTGCCTTCCACCTCCTCATATTCTCTCCCTTAGTTACCCTGTTCTCACACCCTGGTTCCATCTTATGCCTTAAACATACCAGGCGCTTGAGCTTTGCTGTACTTTCTGTTGTCTCTGCCTGAAACACTGTTCCTTTACATGTCTGTATGGCTTTACTCCTACACTCCCTCAATCTTTGTTCAAGTCTTTGTTCCAAGTGCCATTTTCTCAGTAAGGCCTTACTTCATCACCCTATTCAAAAGCTCACCCTCTTCTCTGCCTTATTTTCTTTATAACACTTACCACCTTCTAACACACTATCTTATTTTATTATATATATATCCCCCTTAGAATGTGAACTTCAGAAGGACAGGAATCTTTGTCTGTCTTATTCCTTATTGTATGCGTGGTGCTTTGCAAAACAGGCCGTCAATAAAAATTAGTTAAGAGAATAAATCCAGGTTAGATTAAGTACACAGAATTATGTGTGTACACTTACATGTGTGGATTTGTACAGAGAAAAATTCTTAAAAATTTGAGGGGAGGGACTTTTGCTTTTTTCTTTATTTATGCACAGCTATGTTTGGACTTTTTTTGCAATAGCCATTTATTACTTTCAGAAACAAAAAAAAATTACAAAATATCCTCTATAAATCAGTAACATCAAACCATTAATTCCAACTGTGGCTTTTTATAAACCCAAGGTATAAATAAAGAGTTAATGAAACTCTTCCTCCTTCCTAGCATTTCATCTTTGAACTTTCTATCTTTAGTCCCCAGGAAATCTGATAAAGATGACGTGCCAGTGTGTTCTGAAGTAACACTGCATGTGGTAAGATTGACCTGAAACCAGTAAATGGCATGTGGACTAAGAAGAATCACTGATTCTAGAATTTGGGCCTTCTCTGAGCACACTGACTCTGAAGTTGGCATGGTTCGCACCTTCTAAGCCTGGGCAGATCCTGATGAGTATCTCCTGCCTCTGCAGCTGAGCGGTCGCACCAGGTGGGGGTGGGGGAGGGGGATGGAGGGGATGGGGCAGGAACACAACGACGACTGTAGCCCTCAGGGACCCTAGGCACAGCAACAAACCCTATGTGGGGCTTTTCTCACTAAGAGGAACAAGCAAGATGGGTTTCCTCTCCCCTACCCTTCTAAGTGAATCTGATGCCAAAAGTGGCTTATGGTAGGCTTGGGGTCAGTCCTGTCTTTACTTGAACATAAGTCAACAATCCCTTGTGATAATACAGACTGTGTCAGAAGAGGGTTACCCTCTCAGACACTCGACTCAATCTGGTACCAAGAGATTAAAAGAGATGGGTAGATGTGTAGCAACATGGATGAACCTTGAGGGTGTTATGCTGAGCGAAATAAGTCAGGCAGAGAAGGACAAATATCATATGTGTGCACGTATAGGATGGAGGATTAGGAGGAACTTAACGGAGGACCACGGGGGAGAAGGGGGGAAATGGTGGGGGAGAGGGAGAGAGGCAAACCATGAGAGACTCTTGAATATTGAGAACAACCTGAGGGCTGATGGGTGTGGGGGGAGGGGGGTGATGGGCATGGAGGGGGGCACTTGTGGGGATGAGCACTGGGTGTTATATGGAAACCAACTTGACAATAAACTATTTGTAAAAAGATAAAATAAAATAAAATTAGGAAAAATAATAAAAAATAAAAAATAAATAAAAGAGATGGGCAGAGAAATGTTAACAAGACACTGGTGCCTGTGGGAGGGTCCTGGGGAGACCGGTCTATCTATGGTCTAATGGTGAAGCCATGTAGTATGTGATCAGATATAAAAACAAACCTTAACAGAAGCTGGACTAGCAGGAAGGAGAGGTACAGACCAAATCAGGCACTACTGACACCTGGCTGAGGACGTGTGAATTAAATAAACAATGGTTACTTAACATATTAATACCCTGTCATTAATGTTCTGATATTTAAATTCCGGCAATCAATTTAACAAAACACTAGCTTTATCGGGAGATTTAGCCAAATACTCTGTAAAACTGCAAGGAAAAAAGTGGGCTATTTTTTAAGAGAGGGAAAAAGGCAGGGTGGTCAATAATGCCTCACACTCCAATGAATCTGTCAGAAACATCAAGCTACTAAAATGATAACAGCTACACAGGAAGAAGCTGCAGGGGGTGTTTTGATGAGCACAAGCACAGTGAATGCCTGCCTCTACTCTCGCCAGTATTTACTGGTAACGGCACAGTTTCGATGAAGTTGAAAATCAAACTCACACCTTTATCCAAATCTCAACTCAGTTACATTCGAAGACGTTAAGACTAACACATATACAATATTTACCTTGGATGTCAACTACATCTTTTGCATAAAACTCTGTAACTGCCTGGAAAGCATGGCTGTATTCAAAATACACGTTATCCATCCTTTCTACTCGAATTCTGTCATCCCGCACACTGAAAGAAAAAAGAAGAAAACTTAAACGATAATTATTCATAATTTGAACTGTCTGTATTTAGGCCTTGGCCTGAGCAAAAAAAGAAATTCTTTTTTTATTCTCCCCCAAGTTGAAAAAAAGAAAGATCTAAAGTTTCCCTGTTAAAAGGCCTCATTTCATAAAATATAATTACAACGTTTACCACTAGTATTTTATATCAAGTAGTACACTGTGATTATCAAGAACCTATTGAATTTGAGGTCAATTACTTTAATAAATACAAAAGGGAGAAAAATGGAAAAGAATCATTTTAATTTAATTGCATCATCTGTTTAAATACTCTACCAATTAAATACATCATCAAGTAATTCTTTCTCTGAAATGGCATCTTTGTCTGGCTGGCTTTTTGCTAAGTCCATTTCTACCACACTCTCCATTCAAACAGAGTAAATTCTCCCGAGGTCAACTCTCTCTTTATTTATTTATTTATTTATTTTAAAAAATTTTTAATGTTTTATTTCTGAGAGAGAGAGACAGCATCAGCAGGGGAGGGTCAGAGAGAGAGGGAAAAGCAGAATCAGAAACAGGCTCAGCTTCAGCTGAAGTCACCCTCAGGACCACCCTCGGATCAGCCAATCAAAAGAAATGTGTAACATTCCTGTGGTCTGAGTCAGGACTGGGAACTGCAGGTAGTTACTCTGTACAAACTAGCCAATCACTCACCACTTGCCTAAACCCGAGGTAGGCCCTTTGAGCTCACCTTATAATTGGTCGTTTTCAAAGGACTCTCAAAGGTCATGATTCGATCACGCCAAAAGTAATGATGCCTCAGGGACACTGAATGGTCAAAACTATAACCATGGGTGTTGTACAATTATGACTGGTGCTTATGTGATGATGCAAAACGTACAACGTGTGCACTGTAACACCCCCGTCCATTACCCCACAAAAACCCTGCTCACCATTGTTCGAGGCTTCTCCTTGCTGCCACTGCAACGGTAGACAGGTGGGCCCCTGCTCGAGCTTGTAATAAAGACCCTTATGTATCTGCATCAGTGACAGCTCCTTTGAGGTCTCAAGAGACTCACGATTCGGGCACAACAGCTCCAGGCTCTGAGCTCGCTGTCAGCACAGAGCCCGACACAGGGCTCGAACCCACGAACCATGAGATCATGACCTGAGCCGAAGTTGGATGCTCAACCGACTGAGCCACCCAGGCGCCCTGAGTCTCTCTTTATTTAACATGGTTCTATAGTCTTTGTAAAATTTTGTGCGCACATGCGTTTCTAAGATTATGCAAGTATATAAAACCTTATCATGCTGACTAGTACATTTTCTCTCTCATTTCCTGTTGCGCTGGGCTCCCATTCCCCCTTCTCCCCTCTTCCCCTATCACCTCACTCCCAACCCATGTTAACAGCGTAGAGTGAAAAGTTACTTTTTTCATGTTCATATGCTCAAACACAAGCATGTATCATACACATGCATACTCATACGTGTCCTTGTTTTATAAAAACGGGATGACTTCACACAACTTCTCTGTATATTATTTCGTAAGTAGTAACTCTTGGAAATTCCTCCACATAAAGTGACCTAGCAATATTATTTCATAAGTAGTAACTCTTGGAAATTCGTAAGTAGTAACTCTTGGAAATTCCTCCACATAAAGTAACCTAGCAATAGCTAATTGTTTTTAATGGCTGAGAAATATTTCATAGTACATAAAAGCCATAATTTATTCAACCATTTCTTTCATTATTGGATATTCACTTGATGTAAACATTTGTCACATGTTGCTTTAGAACATTTTTATCTAAAAAATAATAAAACACTATGTTAAATAAGTAAATAAATAATAAAACATAGCAAACATCCCTCCTCAGTCACATTCATTTTGCTACCATCTGAAAAAGTAAACATAATCTTTAATTTAGTGTATATTAGTACCAAAGAGATTTTTTACTTTATAATATACTTTAGTATGTTTCACAACATATTGTTTCATTTCATGTGGTAAATTTTACATAAGTGGTACTTTATTTCATCCTTCTATAAACTGCTTTTACATTCAACATTATAAAATTTATACATGAAGCCAGATAAACCTATCTTAATTTTTAGCTACTTCTAAGTATTCCATTGTTTTTTTTTTTTAATTTTTTTTTTATTTATTTATTTCTAGGAGAGAGAAACAGCATGAGCAGGGGAGGGTCAGAGAGAGAGGGAGGCACAGAATCCGAAACAGGCTCCAGGCTCTGAGCTGGCAGTCAGCACAGAGCCCGACGCGGGGCTCAAACCCACGAACCGCGAGATCATGACCTAAGCGAAAGTCGGACGCTTAACCGACTAAGCCACCCAGGCGCCCCGTATTCCATTATTTCTTATATTGTCTAGTGAATTTTTAAGATTTGCTTTTCAAATTAAATTCATCTGAATTTATTTGGAGAGATGGTATAAAGTCAGAAATACAGTTTGATTTTCCACATGATTATTCATTAATGATCAAAGCATTGTTTATAAAAATTCTTTTTCTACGACTTCATAATGCTGCCTCCAGTGCATATCATATTTCTATCTATGTGTGACCCTGTTACTGGCTTCTCTATCCTGTTCCACGGATCTTTTCATGTATCTCTGTATAGGACCACAGTACCTTAATTTCCATGGAGTGCTATTAGTATCTGTGGCACGGCCCCTAAACCTTGCTTTTCAAGATTGTCTTGACTATTAATAGGCCTTCAATTTCCTTACAAATTCCATGTTCACCTCGTCTAGTTTCACAAAAACCTTATTAGGATTTTGAATGGATATGCAATCAATTAATTTAGAGAGAAATATCTTAACAAATCAAGATACCCGCTGTTAAAGACAGTACAATTTCTTTATTTCTTTTACATGTAACAATAATGTTCTGTAATTTTCTCTATGTTTTATATTCTTTGATTTGTGCCCACTCTTAGATATATTATAGATTAATACTACTGTGAAAGGAAACATATTTACTAGAGGGTTATTAAGGTGTACAGAGCCTATCAATTTTTATATATAGTAACTGTACTGAATAATTTATTTGCTTGCATGGTCTATGTTATCACCTGAAAAAAAACACTGTTTTTATCTCTCCCTTATAATTTCTAGTCTTCTTTTCTTTTTCCTATCTCATTACACTACTGGCTAAGACTTTCAGGCTGTGTTGGACAAAGGTAATGCTAACAGGCATCCTTTGTCTTCTTACTGACAATAATAGGAATGCTTCTAAAGTTTCACTCTTAAGTACGAGGCTTGCTACAAGTTTTGGAATAAATGACGTATTGGCCTAAGGTTTGATAAGTTTCCCAGTTTGGGGGAAAAAAAATCTTTAGTCATAAAGGATTATTGAATCTTAACCTAATGCTCTTTCTACATGTGTTAAAATAATTACATGGCTTACCTCACATAATTTCTTAGTATATTATTCATATTTCCTAATGCTGATAATCCTTGCATTCCATACCTGTCATGATTTTCTGTGCTGCTGAAATAAAGTTATAAACCTGATTTCTTAGTGTGTGTTTTTTTTTCCTCCAGAAAGATCTGTGCCAGCATACCTAGCTCCAAAAGCTTTTTCTGTTCTATTACAAGACTAAGCAAGCATAAGCTGATTCAGGAAGAAATCTAAGAGGGAGGATTTTCTCCCATCTGTGGTACTGAAGAAGGATTTTTTTCACCTTAGTCCACTGAAGAGAGAGTATCAGACTAACTTTAACAAATCTCTTATCAATTTTTATCTTCCTGGAGACTCCCTTAATACCTAGATTTTTAGAAGCTTGTAGTAAAGGTATTATTTAACAACTCAAAAAAGAATGAATGACCTTATGTGAGCTGCACAATGATTTTGTACAAATTCCTAGAATGAACGCAAGAGACAGCTGGTTACTCAATTACTGTTCTAATTAATGTTTTGTTTGATAAGCAGATAAGGATTTAGAAACCCATTAAATTTGATAAAAATGGACTTGTTAGTTATCCTTGAGGCTTTCCTGGAAGCATTACAAGAGTGTTAAACTCATCGTTCTGCAATCTGTATATTGAACATCTTCATGCAAACATTTTTTCCACAAACTGGTTGAAGTTATAAAATCTGTTTTGTCAGATTTCTTAATTGAAGAAAGTTATGGTAAATTTAAATCACTATCTTTGAAACAAATGTCTACTTTAAACACTGTGTACATAATGAACAATAGCCAATGAGAATTTTGTCAAACTAGATTTTAGTAAAACTTCTACATTAAGCACAGAACTGTCGATCTGGATGTGCTCAAACTACAGTGTGTGGACTACCTGCATCAGAATCATCTGCAACACACATTAAAGGCACAGATTGCACACCCCAAATGTGGTGAATCTGAATTCAGCAGGAAGTTAGGGGAGAAGGGATATTTTCATTTTCAAATGAGTTTGCAGGATGATTCGCAGGCAAACTGCAGACTGAAGACCGTAGTCTACATGAGCCACACTGACAGTCACTGCAAGACTAGAGTATAAGGAGGAAATGTAAATCTCCTCCAACAACAGTAGGTTTCAGCTGCTCTGTTACAGGTGGGTAATAAGTATCCTTCCACCACAAACATTCAGGAAGTCAACTATGGTCATGTAACTGACCTGAGTCTATAAAATTATAAAAACACCCTCCCTTTCCTACCGTCTCCAGAGGCTGTTTGGGGCCTGGCTGTAAGCCTCTTGAATGGAAAGGAAGCTGAACAGAGGCTGTGCTCCTCCCTGGGTCCAGGGTGGTAGGTAGTTCCCCTTCTATGCTGAATCAGAGGACTATGGTCAAAATAGGAGTCTCAGTCATTATATGGGGTATGCCAAGCTGCACGGTTTTAAATTAAGATTTCTAATTTTTTAAAAAATTCTTTTCATATGTAACATGCCTCTCTGTTGCCAAATTTTTGTTTTTAAAAAATTAAATGGGGGGCGCCTGGGTGGCTTAGTCGGTTAAGCGTCCGACTTTCGCTTAGGTCATGATCTCGCAGTTCGTGGGTTCGAGCCCCGCGTCGGGCTCTGTGCTGACTGCCAGCCTGGAGCCTGTTCAGTCTGTGACTCCCTCTCTCTCTGACCCTCCCCTGCTCACGCTGTCTCTCTCTCTCTCTCTCTCTCTCCTAGAAATAAATAAAAATATTAAAAAAAAAATTAAATAGTGATAAAACTCCCAACAAGTGTGGAACCCACACTTAAAAAAAAAAAAAAGTAACTTCAGACCCAGTAATATCTTTTAATGACAACTTGAATATAAAACTGATGACTCTCTGGTGTTGAATAATAGACCACCTACAAAGATCTTGATCTAATGTTCAACTGTGACCAAACAAATGTCAGCTTACCAATTTTATGATCTATGCTAACTTTAGAAACTATAATTTTTATAGACAAAAAGAGCTTTGTTGAAGGCTGACAATCTGCTATAGGAAAACTCACAAAGCCTCTACTGACAGTATTCTTACTGATGATAAAAATACTGATGGAGTTCCAAGCTTCCTGGCTGAATGATTAATTCTCTCCTCTGAGGATAGCATGTAACAGAGATCCAGAATGAATAAAACAGACCATGTAACAGAGTTACAATGTCTCCATATCAGAATTAGTATGAGATCCATCTTATCACCACTTATAGTAGGAAACTACTGGAAGGCTAAGGGCATTATGTAAAATTAAAGTTAAAAAGACAGCCACTATCCCTAACAAATATCAGAAGAGCCCCACAAAAACAAGGATTATCAGTCACATGGTGAGTCTTTAAAATATATTAAAAAAGAAAATATAAAAGCTAATATCAAATATATCTGCCAAAATGACAAATATAAATGGGATGAATGCACTTATTAAAAGAGAAGGGATCACAGATTGGATTACAAAGGGGAAAAAAACTCCGTGCTACAATCAGGAGTAAAATTTATAAGAAAGTAATTCAGAAAGGTTAAAAATAAAAGGATCGCTGGAAAAAAACTTGCCTAGGTGAATATACTAGCCCATGCAAATTAAAAAGAAAGCATGGGACAAGATTTTATTATCAGGCAAGACAGAATTCAGGACAAAGAGCATTAAGTAAGACAAAGACAGGTGCTTCGTACCAGTAAAAAGATGAGATGAATGAAAGACTTTTCACCCCACATCTTTAAAATTCTTTTAGATTCTGAACCACTAGAATATACTACCTCTTCAAAAAATAAAATTGTTGATTAGGAAAGTGAAAGAAAAGGAAAGAATGGATTACAGAATTGATACAGGGACTCCCAGGAGATGTTCATGCCCTTCCCTGGACTTGAACCCGGCAGTCTGAGAGTCCAAGGACAGAGGAACTGGAGCCATCCTGCCACCTTGTGGAACATTAGAGAAGGTGAACGCAAGGAGGAAAGAAAGGAGAAGAGCTCCTAAATCCAGCCATGCGTGATTCTAGCCTACTTTCAAGCTTTTCACTTATACAAGTTGAATTGTTCACATTCGACTTTTTAAAAAAATCAGTAGGAATTCACTACAAAATAAGAGATTTCAAATTGAGAAACTGCTGCTCAGAGAAGGAAGTAGACACAGTGACACAGATAGCTTCTAAGAAACTTGGCAACCTCTACCCAAGTCCACATGGGCAACAATGAATGGAGGCAAGGAAGAACCGAAGTCAGATTTTAGCTGGTAAGTCTGCTTTAGATCAAACCAACAGGCAGGCAGAGTACCATTCAGAGATTCTGAAGACTAGAAGGACCCTCCTCCCAGCCTTCCTCACCAAGCGGAGATGATGGAATCTTAGCCAAGATGCCACTGGGCACTAAAAACTAAAAGCAGATTTAGGGCCTCTGCTGGATTAGAGAGTGGAGGTAAACACAACAGGCCCACCCACAGAGGATGGGCCTGTTGGGGAATGAGAGGCAGGCTCAAGAACTTCCTCACTTGCTGTGCAAGCTCCGTGAGGCCTCAGGACAGAGGGCCAAACCCCAGCAACTATTCAAGGCCAGCATGCAGGGCTGCTCTGACCTTCAAAACAAGAGGGAAGTTTTACTTTAATTTAAGAAATCTGTATTAGGGAAATCCATGTCGTTCTAAAACTTTCTCTAGCTTTCTCTAAACTTTTGGTTTTACTTTTTCTTCTACAGTGATTGTTACTTTTGTTGTTGTTGTTTTAAGGTAAAGCTGCATCAAAAATCTCCAATCTGCCTGGGTGGTTCAGTTAATTGAGCAGGCAAGTCTTGATTTTGGTTTAGGTCATGATCATAATCTCACAGTCATGAGATTGTGCTCCACTCAGCATGGCCCTGCTTAGGATTCTCTCTCTCTCCCTCTCTCTCTGCCCTTCCCCTACTCACGTGTGATCTCCCTCTCAAAATGAATACATGAATTTTAAAAAATAAATTAATAAAATAAATTTTTAAAATACACACATTAAAAAAAATCTCCAATCTGTCTTAGCAATCCTGACAGGGAAGTACTTCTTCGCAATGAGGTGAGGAAAATAAGAGGATTAGAATACTCAAACTTGGGAAACCAAAGGGAAATGGAGAATGTGAAGGGGGAGGAAATGGAGGCAGATAAAGCCCAAGGGCCTCAAGAAGCCATTCATTTCCGCCCAGGATCATGACCTCCCAGCTTTTCTTCCCTGACCCTGGAAATCTTCTCTAACAATGAATTCTCTTGAACAACATTTTAAAACCTCTATCCTTTCTTGAACTTTCAGCCCATCACAATCATGGTTCTTTTTACTGCCCATCTCCACAGACCATACCCCATCTCTCTGTGCACATTCTTAAAAGTCGGCCAAGACTCACCTCTCCTAAGACTCTTTCCCAGAAGAAGAACCACATGCTAGGAAGGCCCATGCTTTCTACTAGACACATGGGACTGTGGTTTGTAAAGTAATAGCTCTAGAAATAAAGCTACTTTGTTTTAAGCACACATGCTTTTTGTTAGAAACTTTACTGCCAGAGACAGAAATACAAACAGTAATATGCATTATAAAGGAATGAGAATTTCATGAAATATTAACCAAAATAATAGATCAACTATGCTATGAAACATTAGTCCTTTTAAAGTCCAGAAACAGAGGTGAGGGAAGGGAAATGTTGCTTCCTCGTGTGTTTTTCCTGAGAGTTCATATAACACAGTGGTTGAAAGCATGTGCTTCAGAGTCAGGAAGTCTGGGCCAAATGCCAGTTCTGCCATTTACCAGTTGTAGGACACTACACTCAACATCTCTCTGCTTAGTTTCCTCATCCATAAAATTTGTGTTAAAAGAACAGTAGTAGCTCCTTCACAGGATATGTGTGAAGATTAAATCAGTCAGTAAACAGAAAGTCCTTAGAATATTATCTAAAACATATTGTTAGCTATTGCTACTTATTATTACTATTATTACCGCTACTTAGGAATGAGAGAAAGTAGTCATGTACTCAAAAGAAAAGGGGAAGAAGAGAGAGAAAGGAGAGAAAGCTTTAGATGTGACTGAACAAGACAGGAAAAAGGGGGAAAAAAATGTCAGCAATAAGGAATCTTGTCCATAGCTACCAAGATAGATCTCCAATAGCATTTTTTTCACCCCAAGAGGAACAAGGGTGAAGGGAAGAAAAGCTAATGTGTGATTTCAGAAACCACTGCACCCCCTCCAAACCATCTCACCTATTTCTGATACTTGAAAGCTCCTTAGATAGAAGCAAAGCAATTTCATTTCACAAGTAGAAACAAAAGTTACTCGGTAAACAAAAGTTACTCGGTAGTAACTTAAATAGCAGTTTTCAAAAAAAGATGAGAAAACAAAAAGATACAGAAAGGCTTACCTATACTAACATTATTTTTTAAAGTTAAACATAAAGAAAACTAAAAACAGACGTTGGTAAGCTCTAAAAATTGATTACTAAGACTGGAATATTGTGCACTGCCTCATTTTGAAGAAAAATATTTAAGTTCAGAAAGCATGCTCCAAATCTGAGATGATCACAGTTTAAATGTTATCCACTGTTTTATATACATATAATAACACAAGGTGATTTTTTAAAAATAATTTATGCTTCCTGTACTTCCAAAGATATTTTTTTCAATCACAAATACCACAAAATCATTATGTGACATTATATTTGCCTTTGAGAAAATGAAGGGAAAAAACCCAACTTTTTTGAGAACTATCATCTTACATAAGCCTGAAGATGACTATCAGCATTAAAACATTCTCAGATAGCTGCAAATTCATTTCATTTTTTTCATGCATGATTAAAAGCATTTTCTCAGCAAAAGACACAAAATCAAGACTATTTCACTCAGATCATATGCCTTTTGAGTTGACTAACAAGCTCAAGCCTGTCTCAGACAACCTAAAATAACCGATCTTCTTAAACTAATGCTTTTCTCTATAAATACTGACTCTGATATTATGCCCAGAAAGACATGCTTCAAAAAAAATCAACAAATTGACTATCTGAAATTCATAGTACAATGAATAAAAAAATTATACACAAATAACACACCAGTTAACCGGTATTTCCTTTTTCATTCAAGTCAACAAATCTTCACTGTGTAAATACTACAGGAACAGAGAAAGATAAAACGGAAGTCCTCTGCCTTGTATTATAGGTTGAATTGTGTCCCCCTAAAATTCTTATGTGTAAGTCCTAACCCCCAGTATCTCATAATATGACTTTACTTGGAGACAGGGTCCTTATAGAGGTAATCATTAAAGGGAGGTCCTTAGGGTAGGCTCTAGTTCAGTATGACTGGTGCCCTTATGACAAAGGGAACTATGCACGTAAAGACATACACACAAGGGAAGACAACATAAAGAGACAGAAGCAGGAGATAACTCTCTGTGAGCCAAGGAAAGAAGCCTGGAAGATCTTTCTGTCACAGCCCTTAGAAAGAATCGACCCTGTTGATACCCTGATCTTGGACTCCAGGCTTCCAGAACTGGGAAACAATACATTTCTGGTTTTTAAGCCACCCAATCTGTGATACTTTTTTACGGCAGCCCTAGCAAATTAGTAATACTCTACAAAAGCCTCAACATCTATTTAAAGAGGCTTATAAACAAATCACTGGAATACCAAACAGATTGAGAGGAATGCTGTGGAGGTAGCTGCCAATTCCAAGTGTGTAAATATACCCACCATGGCTGATTTTAAGCTACCCATGCTTTAACAACATGACAGAAAATTCTTGGAAACATAACAATCCATTCACAAAGCTACTAAAAGCCAGCTGTGGCACAGACCAAAAATGCAGGCGTCAGTATTTAATATCTACAGGCAACTCCAATTATAGCCAAGGTTGGACTCACAACTAAAAACTGCTTCATAAAAGCAGTAAGATTATTAGGATATAGAGTATTTTAAAAGATAGATGTGGGAAAAACACAATATGCAACCCAAGAATAGCTTAAGAATGATAGAAAACAAATGATGAATGAAAAATAAGAGCTAATATTTACCCAGTACTTACTATGTTCTAAGCACTGGTTTAAGCCCTTACATGTATTAACTAACATAATCCTCACTACAACTTCATGAAATAGTTGTATTATTATACACCTGTTTTTCAGTAAGCAAAACAGAGCCACAAAACTTGTTAAGATCCACAGCTAAAACGTGAGGAAGCTAGGATTCAAACGTAGGGTGTGTGGCCCCAGACCTGTACTCAGACCACTGCTCTGTGCCATCTCTCACTATACATGACATGTTCGGAACATGCCAATGGTCTGGGGCGGCCTGGGCCCAGGGAAAGGGAATAAGAGACCAGGTGGGAGAAAGTGTGCCGTTCTTCTGGCCTCAGGTAAAGGCTACCTTACATGAGCAATGGGTCTGCAAATCAAACTCTGCTAAAATGGATTAATTTAACCTTCCTATATGACTTTTTATTTAAATGCATCGAATCAAATTAGAATTTGAAAATACCTAAAAGTCTGCAAGTGAAAATCTCTCCTAAAACAAAATCACCATCTCCTTATCTGTTCCGTGTCTAATTCCTGATTTTTTCATGTAAGGATTGCTTAGCAGGTAAAAAGCACCTGTAATCACTCAGGAGCAATCAGCATGACCTAGAGACCCTGAGAATAAAAGGAGGAAAAAATCACACAGATTCTTGAAGCTATGAAGAGAATTCCAGAAGATGAGGCTGCACGCACTGAGCACCCAGAGCACAGGCAAGCAGAAAAGGCACAAACTTTCCACTCTTGTAGTTAGAATAGAGACACCCACAAACACTTCGCATCACCACAGCCCAGGGGACTAATGAATTCCACTGCTGTCTTCTACATTTAGCCAGCATTTAACTCCAGAACTGTACTTTTTAAAAAAAAATCACTGTATATTTATGTGTTTGCACAGCACTGTCACAGATCAGCATTTTGACAAAGGTGGTATTTTGGTATATGGGATAACAACAGGAGTGGATAAAAAACATATCTCTGAAGTAAAATCTCTGCACTGTTAGTAGAGAAGGAAAGATAAAGTGGAAGGAAATATGCAAGCAGGAAGCAAGACAGAAGCTTCTCTCTTTCTAAAAGCATATGTTTCTACTTACAGAGGGCCGTGGAACTAACCTAAGGAAGCCCTTTCCTCACAGAATGTGAGGGGAGTCTAAGCTCTGTCTCTCTGTAACAATAAGTAGGTGGGAAGGAGGCAGAATATGACAATCAACCCACAGGCCAAGCTGTTCCCACTGTTCTCTGGAAGGTAGAAGAAATAGGATTTCATTATGTATGGGTGGGCAATCTCTTGTCTTACTCAATTTAATCACCCACAGATAAACTTTGTGACATCTGGGGGTTGATAGTTAAGAATTACATAAAAAAACTGTAAAGTATACTTACCTATAAGGTAATTCATACATAAATGATACCCTGACTTAGCAACTAGAAACTGTTCAGACTTAAAAATGGCAGTTACCACTTTATCAAGTACTTCCACACTCACAGTATTTCAGTCAGAACTACAACTAGTATTGATATTCCTATTTGCAAGAAAAGTTATGTCTACTTAAAGTATTTAAACACCTGTCATTTTCCAGCTACTTTGAAAAATGAGGCTGAAGAAACTCAGCATCCAAGAAAGACAGACGGTGGTGTGACTTAATTCTAGTAAATAGCTACAGATGAACATAAGGTTAAGAAAAACATTTTACATCATCACCCAGAACCCACAGATACTGATACTCTTCTATTGCTACTGTAACAAATCACTACAAACTTAAAACAAGTCATTTATTATCTCAGTTATGTAGGTCAGAAGACTGACCCTGGTCTCACTGGACAGACCTGTGTTCCTTTCTAGACGCTCCAGGTGAGAATGGAATTCCCTGTTCTTTCCAGTTTCTATAAGCAGGCTACATTCCCTGGCTCATGTCATCTTCTGTGTTTCAAAGCCAGCACTGGGGGTCAAATAAGTACATTACATCCCTCTGACCTCCTCTGCTTCCCTCTTCCACATTTAAAGGACTCCTGTGATTAACTGGACCCATCTGGATAATTCAGGGCAATCTCCTGATCTTAAAGTCATCTGAGCAGCAACCTTAATTTGCCCTTACAATGTAAGCTGACATTTTCACAGATTCAAGGAACTGGGATGTGGATATCTTTGGAGGGCCATCATTCTGCCTTCTACAGACAGAAAGACAGATGGGGGGGTGGGGGTTGGCAGTGTGTGTGTGTGTGTGTGTGTGTGTGTGTGTGTGTGTGTGTAGCTACTTGGCCACTTAAGCTTATCCCCTCATTTACAAAAATTAATAGCTTATAAATTACATAGTTACTACTTCAAAGGACTGTTGTTTAAATTATATAAGCTAATAAAATATGCCTAATAGAGTAGCAGCTTCATTAACCTTTTTTTTTGTAATTTTTATCTCATCTTTGTTTAAACTTTTCTCTCATTGTAAAATGCTTTTCCCAGCACCTGTCTATTAAGTGCTACCTATCATTCTAGGCCCTCTCTTACATAAACTTTCCCTACATTCCGTAAAACTGCATTGCCTGATACAGCAGCTATTCATCGCATGTGGCTGGCTATCAAGGCCTTGAAATGTGGCTAGTGGCTGTCAGAACTGAGATGTGCTTTAAGTGTAAAACATACTCAATTTTGAGAACTCAGTGTGTAAAAAGGAATGTAAAGAATTAGTGTATAAAAAAGAATGCAAAAGAAATACACAATGAGATGAAGTTTGGGATATGTAAAATTAATGTACCCCCAAATTCACTTGTTTCCTTTCATTTTCAATGTGGATGCCATAAATGTAGTTTATTTATTGAGACAGTGAGAGAGAGAGAGAACACAAGGGAAGGACAGAGAGGGAGAGAGAATCCCAAGCAGGATCAACACTGTCAGCCCAGAGCCCAACACAGGGCCCCATCTCACAAACCATGAGATCATGACCAGAGTTAAAACCAAAGAGACACTTCTGGAGTAAGCCACTCAGGCACCACCCCTGGCTACCAGAAAATTTTAAATCATGTACGTGTTCAACGGTATCTTAAGAACCGTGTTGCACAGTGACAGATGGCAGCTACACTTGTGGTGACCATAACATAATGCATAGACTTGTGGAATCACTCACTATGTAGTACACCTGAAACTAATGTTAACACTGTGTGTCAACTATACTTCAATAAAAAATAAACAAGGGGCCCCTGAGTGGTTCAGTCAGTTAGGTGTCTGACTTCCGCTCAGGTCATGATCTCATGGTTCATGAGTTTGAGCGAGCCCCACATCAGGCTCTGTGCTGACAGCTCAGAGCCTGGAGCCTGCTTCGCATTCTGTGTCTCCTTCTCTCTTTGCCCCTCCCCCGCTCTCTCTCTCTCTCTCTCTCTCTCTCTCTGAAAAATAAACATTTAAAAATAAACAAAGCAACATGTGACTTCCATTTGTGGATCACATCCTATTTCTACTAAGTAGTACTGCTCTCCCTCTTGTGTACTGTTAGTATTCAGTTGGCTTTCCAATCACACAGTGTATTAATCTGCTTTGTACACAGAGCAATCTGTATATGTGCTGGCTGTCTAAATAGATTGGTAGCCCTCATTGGGCAAAGGTAATAATTTTCTTTTTTGTTGTTGTTGGTCCTAAATTTTTTTAGGTTTATTTATTTATTTTTGAGAGAATGACAGAGCAGGCAGGGGAGGAGGAGAGGGAGACAGAGAGAGAGACAGAGAGAGAGACAGAGAGAGAGACAGAGAGAGAGAGAATCCCAAGCGGGCTCTGCACTGTCAGCAAAGAGCCCAAGATGAGGCTTGAACTCACAAACCATAAGATCATGACCTGAGCCAAAACCAAGAGTCGTACATTTAACTGACTAGCCACCCAGACGCCCCAAAGGTGATAATAATCTAATCTCAATGAAATTCATGACAACTGTATAATAAATGTTTGTGAAGCATATATCATTAACAGGAATAACCAGAAATCAATACGTCATTCTTTGAAGCAACTTTTTCTTGGGTTAAAGACAGGCTTAGGATGTAGGGCAAATGGAAAAAGCTTCATTAAATAATACTTAGATTATTATATACAATGCACTCATCTATCTTCAATCTATACTATTCTAACTCATTTTTTTAAATGGTAATTGCCATCCACAAAATTGTTTTCATGAGTCATTAATTACTCAGGACTTTACTGCCATGATGGCTCAGGTGCAGGCCTTCCTGACTAGATACAAAGTGCCCTAAAGACACTCCCCTGATCTCAATGGCCCTACCAGGTACAGACTAACCCTGTGGATGGTCATGGTCCAAGACAGCCATCACGGAAGGAATGCAACTCATGCATTCCACTCTCTACCAGCCTTCTTATTAGGGTTGGGGACAACCTAGTATAACCACATTCTGTGTTCAGGGTTCACATTCACTCCTATGAGATGCAGAGCCCAGCTCAGCCTGGCCAAAAAGAGTTGGTCAGAGCTGAAGTACAAAAAGAAAGAATTCAAGATGACACTGAAGGAATGAGTTCCAAGAACTTGTCAGAGTTTACTAAAATGTTGGAGTGTGTAGGAGCTCCCAAGCAAACCTGGAGAAACATCATCAACCTCAGTATTATATATATTAAGTCAAGTTATATATTAAATCAAACACCAAACAGAAGACAGAAGGAGAGATAAGAGAGTAAGGAAGGAACAGAGCGGAAAGAAAAACGGTAGAGGGGAAAAAACATAGCAGGACTTCAGAGACTTTTTTTTACTCTAGAGATCAACTCAAGCTTGCAGTTAAAAATAATCCACAAAAAAAAAAAAAAAAAGAGGGAAGAGAGAAGAAATCCCTGGCCTGAAAACAAGAGATAAGAGAATAATCTCAAAGTAATCAAGAAAAAGAAAGGAAATTAATTGAGAAATCTCTCTTCAGTGGGGAGATTCGACAGGTAGGAGTCATTGCAAAGACTAATAAGTCTAAGAATGATAAGTCTAAGTCCACTTAGACATAGGCTTAGACAAGGATTAGACCATAAGCAAGTCCAGAGAAGTTCACAGTCAAGCTAGCCTCAGGTTTTTTATTTAAAATAGATACTGAAAGGAAGTTTTGCTACAAGGGAAGAAAGGAGAAGGAATCTCTTCCTGAACTATGAAGAGGGAAAGGGAAGAAAGAAGTAATTGAAGAAATGCTATAGACAGATGGCTACCTATATTAAGAGTTCAATTATGGAGACATTTGTATTTTAAACTGCCACTAGGTTATACCTTATTGATAACAGAAAGTGGACTGACCAGCATCAATTACAACTGGGGACCTAGTAGGGTTTGCTGTTTACTACCTCAGTGACTTTGTAACTTCAGAATAAAATGCTTTAATTAGGGGACTTTCTGCAATTACATCTTCAATCCCAAATGAATAGGTGTATTTACAAAAATCAAGCAGAAGTAGTAAAAAAAAATTATGCATACCTCACACAATGCTTTTCAAACCTTCTGTTTAAGCAGTCTGGCCCCAGCTTGAGGGTTCTCCGAATTAATCAGTTAACCCATTACCTCAAACTCTTCAAATGCTGTTTCTTACTATTAGCTACTACCAGTAAACCTATTACATGTACATTCCATTTATACTTTCCAAGTAACTCCCTAAAGAGTTACACTCAGTGAAAATGCACAAAGGCTGAGAATTTACATAAACCCTATAGCAAACACTACTGAAGAGTAACTAACATGTATTAACTTAGCATGTTTTAAAATCTGGATGCTGGGGTACCTGGGTGGCTCAAGTCGGTTAACCATTCGACTTCAGCTCAGATCATGATCTTGCGATCTGTGAGTTCAAGCCCGGTATCAGCCTCTGTTGCTGACAGCTAAGAGTCTGGAGTCTTCTTCAGGTTGTGTCTTTCTCTCTCTGCCTTTCCCTGACTCAGTCTCTCTCTCTCTCTCTTTCTCTCTCTCTCTCTGGCTCTCTCAGAAATAAACAAACATTAAAATATAGATTTTCACATACAGGAACATGCCCATTTCATATATATTAAACATACCCATTAAAAGTCCTGGCTAGATATATTAGGAACTATCAGTTGGGGATATAATGTAGAGCATGGTGACTACACTTAATAATACTGAACTGTATATTAAAAGTTTCCAAGAGAGTAGATCTTAAAGGTCCTCATCATAAGAAAACATTTGTAACTATGCATGGTGATGGATGTTAACTTACCGTGATCATTTCACAATATAAATATCAAACCATTATGTTGTGCATCTGAAACTAATGTTTTACATCAATTATACCTCAATAAAAATAAAACAATACAAATCTTTAAAACAAAAACAACTGTTTCTTGTTAAGACCACAAGGAAAAAATCTTACAAAAGTTTCTTTTGTATTTCATTATTAAAAAGAAAAAAAAATGAAAATACAATGGCATTTCCACCAGGAAAGGAATTCATAATGTTTTTTAAAAATCTATATAAAACTGATTTTTATTAAAACTTTTTCCTTAAATGCTTTCTTGGCCGCCATTGTAGCTCCCGGGCGGCTGGGGCCCCTGAAAGAGCCGCGCGGACACCGGGCGTCCACGCTCCTGGCTGGCTGGAACTCGAGAGGGAAGGCAAAGAACTAAAAACTGGGAAAGTTGCCTGTGAGTTCGTGTTTCGGGTGACGAGCATACAGGGACCCGGTTTTCCTCACTCCAGCGGGCTCGGGCTCAGAGCACTGCGCAGGCAAGCCCCCACCCATGCTCGCCAGCCTGACCCAGAGAAGGAAGCAGGGATTCTGACTCCAGCCCCAGAGCTCAGCAGGGGGCCTGGAATAGCCCGAGGGGGCTTCCTGGGAAGCTGTGTCTAAGGTAACTTCAGCGGGGCACGCGGACTGGGATTTGGAGATTGGAACTGGCCTGGGTTGAAGAGTGCAACCAACTTCGGCTGCATCCTCGGAACGGGGAGTTGACACGCCCAAAAAAGCGAGTTGCAGCGCGGGGTTCAAGAAGGGACTGGAGCACCGTCACTCTCCTCCCCGCAACCGCCAAGGCAGAGCTCCCGCCTGAGGCATTGGGTCACGCCACGCACATCCCTGCCTGAGAGGTGCCCTCCTCTCCCTTTTTTTTCCTTTTTTTTTGTTTTTTCCTTTTTTTCTTTTTTTTTCTTTTTTCCCCTTTTTTTTCTTTCTTTTTTTCTTCTTCTTTCTCTTTTCTCTCTTTTTTCTCCAGAACACTGACCTGATTAACTCTGGTCGCCACCTTACTTAAACAATCACGAGTCCATTCTGTAAATGTAAATTCTACACCTACCAACATTTTCAGCTATTTCTCTCAGGAGTAATTAGACTATATAGTTTCTCTGGATAATTCCAGCATCCTTCTCTCACCTATTCAACCATATTCTACCCTTTACCTCTTTGAAAAAAGTTTCTTATCCCTTCTGCCTGTTCATTCTATTTCCAAATCTGCCTCGTCTCGCCCTGCCTTCTCTCTCTTTCTCTATGCTCTTCAACCAGCACTGCATATACACGGCTATTTAACTGTAGCTGGGAAATCCAGGTATATGCTTTAAACCGTTCTTTGTCCATCGGTTTCCTTCTTTTTTCCTTTTCTTTTCCCCTTTTTGACCCTTTTATGTATTTTATACTCCCTATATTCGCCCTCCTTCCTCTGTCTTTTCTCTTAACTTTTTCGTTTTCCCTCTTGCTTTGCATGTTAGTTGAATTAGCCTGTGCGTTTGTGTGCTCCTGCTCCCTGTGTGTTTGTCTGTCTGTTTTCTTTTCCAGGGCTACCTCAAGAAACAAGCTAGAGTACACAGGTGGAGAGTCCCAAATATCACTACGAACAGGAAAATAAAATAACCAAGGTCCCAACAAGAGAGACCGAGGGATACCATTCAAAAAACACTCTCTGAAAGGATAGGCCCTGGCAAGTCAAAGAGTCTTCTTGGATATAGCAGCGCTCATAGAAACAGAGAGCATAACAGGTCTTTAAAACCAACAAGAACCGGAAAGCTAACTAAAATGACGAAACGAAAGAGCTCTCCTCCAAAGAAATTCCAAGAAGAAATGACAGCTAATGAACTGCTCAAAACAGGTATCAGCAGCATAACTGAACAAGATTTTAGAATAATAATGGGAAAATTAATAGCTGGGCTTGAAAAAAACATAGGGGACATCAAAGAAACTATGGCTACAGACAGAATGGAAAATAAAAATAGGCATGAAGAATTAAAAAATGTGATAAATGAGATACATAATAAATTAGAGGCCTCCAATGCACGGATTGAAGGGGCAGAAAGGAGAATAAGTGATTTAGAAGACACCATTAAGGAAAAACAAGAAGCTGACAAAACAAGAGACAAACTGATCCAGGAATAGGAAAGAAGAATTCGAGAGCTCAGCGACACGGTCAAACGCAACAATATCCGTATCATAGGAATCCCAGAAGAGGAAGAGAGAGGGAAAGGTGCTGAAGGAGTCCTGGAACAAATTATAGCAGAGAACTTCCCCGACCTGGGGAAGGAAGTAAATGTGGAAATACAAGAGGCTCAGAGGACTCCCCTCAGACGTAACTTGAATCGATCTTCTGCACGACATATCATAGTAAAAATGGCAAAATACAAGGACAAAGAGAGAATTTTGAAAGCAGCTAGGGAGAAAAGGGCCCTAACATACAAAGGGAAACCTATCAGAGTGGTGACAGATCTATCTACTGAAACTTGGCAGGCCAGAAAGGAATGGCAGGAGATCTTCAATGTGATGAACAGTAAAAATATGCAGCCAAGAATCCTCTATCCAGCAAGCCTGTCATTCAAAATAGAAGGAGAGATAAAAACCTTTCCAAATAAATAGACATTGAAAGAATTTGTCACCACTAAGCCAGCCCTACAAGAAATCCTGAGGGGGACGCTCTGAAGGCAAGGTTGAAAGGAACAAAGATACCAGAGACACCACCACAAACATGAACCCTACAAAAGATACAAAGACTCTAAACACACATATTTCCATAATAACACAGAATGTAAATGGGCTGAATGCTCCAATCAAAAGACATAGGGTAGCAGAATGGATTAAAAAACAAAATCCATCTATATGCTGTCTACAAGAAACTCATTTTAGACTGGAAGATACCTTCAGATTAAAAATAAGGGGATGGAGAAATATATATCATGCTACAGGAAATCAAAAGAAAGCCGGAGTAGCGATACTTATTATCAGACAAACTGGACTTTAAAATAAAGACAATCACAAGAGATGAAGAAGGGCACTACATAATTACAGGGTCCACCCATCAGGAAGAACTAACAATCATAAATGTCTACGCACCGAATATGGGAGAACCTAAATATCTAAAACAATTAATCACTAACAGAAACAAGCTTATAGATAAGAATGTGCTAATAGCAGGGGACTTTAATACTCTGCTTATGACAATGGATAGGTCAACCAGACAGAAAATCACTAAAGAAATAATGGACTTAAAAGACACATTGGACCAGATGGACCTGATGGATATATTTAGAACTTTACATCCTGAGGCCAGGGAATTTACTTTCATCTCAAGTGCACATGGCACATTCTCCAAGATAGATCACATACTGGGACATGAAGCAGCCCTCAATAAATATTAAAGAATAAAGATCATACCATGCACACTGTCAGATCACAATGCTTTGAAACTTGAAATCAATTACAGGAAGAAGTCTGGAAAACTTCCAAAAACATGGAGGCTAAAGAACACCCTTCTAAAGAATGAATGGGCCAATCAGGAAATTAGAGATGAAATTAAAAAATATATGGAAACAAATGAAAATGAAAACACAACAATTCAAAATCTATGGGATGCAGCAAAGGCAGTCCTAAGAGGAAAGTACATTGCTCTCCAGGCCTATTTCAAGAGATTAGAAAAAGCGCAAGTCCAAAATCTAACAGCTCACCTAAAGGAACTAGAGGCAGAGCAACAAGAACGCCCTAAACCCAGTAGAAGAAGAGAAATAGTAAAAATTAGAGCAGAAATAAACAACATAGAGACCAAAGAAACAATTGAACAGATCCATGAAATCAAGAGCTGGTTTTTTGAAAAAGTAAACAAAATTGATAAACCTCTAGCCAGACTTATCAAAAAGAAAAGAGAGAGCACCCAAATAGACAAAATTATGAATGAAAAAGGACTTATTACAACCAACCCCTCAGAAATACAAGCAATCATCAGAGAATACTATGAAAAATTATATGCCAACAAATTGGACAACTTAGAAGAAATGGACAAATTCCTAAACACACACTCACTACTAAAATTCATATGGGAAGAAATAGAAAACTTGAATAGACCCATAACAACTGAAGAAATTGAAGCAGTGATCAAAAATCTCCCAACAAATAAGAGCCCTGGACTTGATGGCTTCCCTGGGGAATTCTACCAGACATTTAAAACAGAATCAATCCCAATTCTTCTCAAGCTATTCCAAAAAATAGAAATCGAAGGAAAACTCCCAGACTCATTTTATGAAGCCAGCATCACTCTGATTCCCAAGCCAGA
Organism: Proteles cristata cristata; assembly: GCA_017311185.1. Taxonomy (NCBI): domain Eukaryota; kingdom Metazoa; phylum Chordata; class Mammalia; order Carnivora; family Hyaenidae; genus Proteles; species Proteles cristata. The sequence continues at coordinate 642,351 of JAESUZ010000956.1, forward strand.
CAGAGATCCAGCAAAAAAAGAGAACTACAGGCCAATATCCTTGATGAATACGGATGCAAAAATTCTCAACAAGATCCTTGCAAATCGAATCCAGCAGCACATAAAAAGAATCATTCACCAAGATCAAGTAGGATTCATTCCTGGGTTACAGGGCTGGTTCAACATTTGCAAATCAATCAATGTGATACATCATATCAAGAAAAGATAAAAACCATATGATCCTGTCAATAGATACAGAAAAAGCATTTGACAAAATATAGCATCCCTTCTTAATAAAGACTCTAGAGAAAGTTGGGATAGAAGGAACCTACTTAAACATCATCAAAGCCATCTATGAGAAGCCTTCATCTAACATCATCCTCAATGGGGAAAAACTCAGAGCTTTCCCCCTGAGATCAGGAACACGACAGGGATGTCCACTCTCACCACTGTTGTTTAACATAGTGCTGGAAGTCCTAGCGTCAGCCATCAGACACCAAAAGGAAATCAAAGGCATCAGAATTGGCAAAGAGGAAGTCAAACTTTCCCTCTTCACAGATGACATGATACTCTACATCAAAAACCCGACAGACTCCACCAGAAGCCTACTAGAACTGATCCAAGAATTCAGCCAAGTTGCAGGGTACAAAATCAATGTACAGAAATCGGTTGCATTTTTATACACCAACAATGAAGCAACAGAAAGAGAAATCAAGAAACTGATCCCATTCACATTGCACAAAAAACCATAAAATACCTAGGAATAAACCTAACCAAGGATACAAGAGATCTTTATGATGAAAACTATAGAAAACTTATGAATGAAATGGAAGAAGACACAAAGAAATGGAAAAACATTGCATGCTCATGGATAGGAAGAATAAATATAGTTAAGATGTCATTACTACCTAAGGCACTCTACACATTCAATGCAATTCCAATCAAAATTGCACCAGCATACTTCTCAAAACTAGAACTATCCAAAAATTTGTATGGAACCACAAAAGACCCCGAACAGCCAAAGTAATACTGAACAATAAAACCAAAACGGGAGGTATCACCATCCCAGACTTTAGCCTCTACTACAAAGCTGTCATCATCAAGACAGTATGGTATTGGCACAAAAACAGACACATAGACCAATGGAACAGAATCGAGAACTCAGAAGTGGACCCAAAAGTATACAGCCAACTGATCTTTCACAAAGCAGGAAAGAATATCCAATGGAAAAAAGACAGCCGTTTTAGCAGATGGTGTTGGGAGAATTGGACAGCAACATGCAGAAGAATGAAACTTGATCATTTTCTCACACCATGCACAAAAATAAACTCAAAATGGATAAAGGACCTGAACGTGAGACAGGAAACTATCAACACCCTAGAGGAGAAAGCAGGAAACAACCTCCTTGACCTCCACCACAGCAACTTCTTACTTGACACATCCCCAAAAGCAAGGGAATCAAGAGCAAAAATAAACTGTTGGGACCTCATCAAGATTAAAAGCTTCTGCACAGCAAAGGAAACAACCCAGAAAATTAATAGGCAACCAACGGAATGGGAAAAGATAGTTGCAAATGACATATCAGATAAAGGGTTGATATCCAGAATCTACAAGGAACTCACCAAACTACACGCCCGAAAAACAAACAACCCAGTGAAGAAATGGGCAGAAGATATGAACAGACACTTCTCCAAAGAGGACATCCAGATGGCCTACAGACACATGAAACGATGCTCAGCATCCCTCCTCATCAGGGAAATACAAATGAAAACCACACTGAGAGACCACCTCACGCCAGTCAGAGTGGCTAAAATGAGCAAATCAGAGAACTCTAGATGCTGACGAGGATGTGGAGAAACGGGCACCCTCTTACGCTGTTGGTGGGAATGGAAACTGGTACAGCCCCTCTGGAAAACAGTGTGGAGGTTCCTCAGGAAACTCACCATAGAACTCCCCTATGACCCAGCAATAGCACTGCTAGGAATTTACCCAAGGGATACAGAAATGCTGATGCATAGCAGCACATGTACCCCAATGTTCATAGCAGCACTCTCCACAATCGCTAAAACATGGAAAGAGCCTAAGTGTCCATCAACGGACGAATGGATCAAGAAGATGTGGTTTATCTATACCATGGAATACTACATGGCAATGGGAAACAATGAAATCTGGCCATGTGTAGCAACATGGATGGACCTTGAGGGTGTTATGCTGAGTGAAATAAGTCAGGCAGAGAAGGACAAATATCATATGTTTGCACGTATAGGAGGATTAGGAGGAACTTAACTGAGGAATAAGGGGAGAAGAAGGGGGAAATGGTGGGGGAAAGGGAGAGAGGCAAACCATGAGAGACTCTTGAATGCTGACAAAAACTGAGGACTGATGGTAGTGGGGGGGGGATGGGCATGGAGGAGGACACTTGTGGGGAAGAGCACTGAGTGTTATGTGGAAACTAATTTGACAATAAACTATTTGTAAAAAAATTAAAAATTAAAAAAATTAAAAAATAAAATTTAAAAAAAAATGCTTTCTTAAAGACATTTTTCCTCCTGAGTATGAGATTTTTTTCCTGCTACTTAATCTGATACTGAGTTTTCTAAATAGTAAAGTGAAATTATTATATAATAAACAATGCAATGCAATGACAAAGGAATCAGTCAACTTTATATTTATCTCCTACTCTAGAATCAAAGAATGAGGAAGATGAAAAAAACAAAGAGAAAGAGAGAGGAAAAAAAAAAGATTTCCTATGAGTACCACACAGGAAAGGTTGCAAGTACCAGAAATGAGGTTGGGACCTTGTTTTAATCAATACCAATTTTTAAAATAATTACATAATTCCTCGTCAGGATAACTTAGCCATGTAGATTCCATTAGTATTTACTGTAAGGGAATATCCATGGAAATGTCAAAAAGCTTAAATAAAGTAACATTTTTTTAAAGACTAAAAACAATAGGAAAAAAATGATATGGAATTCTTTTGTTGTTGTTTTAAGTTTTTACTTAAATTCCAGATGATAAGGAGTTAATATGGTCCTTCCAAAAGAAGTGAATGAGTTGGCCAAATCCATACCATTTAAATATACCTTTATTATCATACATACTGTATGCATGAATTACTAAAACTATAACTACTACAACAATCCCTCCATTTTATAAAACTAAAATCATCTGTCTTAAGAAAAGCAAATAGGAAATACCCATCTTCCCTATTCCAAAAGTCACTTGTTTAATCATTCACTGATCATTTAATTGCCTATTATATGCAAGCCATTTTGATAAGTACTGGGGACACAAAGAATCATTATGATATAGTTTGTGCCACCAGCCATTCCTTCTCCATCTTCTTCACAGGAAACTTTTTATCCAACCCCTCCATAATATTGCTCTCTCTTCTGGTTCTTTTTCACTTTCACTTTACACAACCTTTCTCTCCAAATGCCACATCTGTCTCCAAACAAGCTGCCATGCGCCCCCTAGCAGACCAAACTAGCTCCTGTTCCCTAAGAAAACCATGCTCTCCTATACCTCCACCTCCCTGGCTGTCATTTTTCAAGTCTCAGTTCTGGTCTGTTCTTCTAGGAAGCCTCACCTAACTTTTTCTGGCAAAGTTTGATGTTCTCATGCTACCAGTCACTCTACAGAACCTAAACAATCAGCATTTTCATTATAAATGTTTATTTACTTCCATGACTACCAATTCCCCAGCCTATAAAAATCGGGAGAGTAGGGATCTTCTTCATTTTTCACCTTCACTATCTAATAATGAACTTGGCACAAAGTGAGCACCCAATAAATGTTTTTTAAGAATAAATGAATGTATTACAATGTATAACTCAGAGGATATATCAATAAATTGAGAATATACTGGAAATATCTATCGATACGGATATTTTTAGTGATAATAAAAGAATAATCAGGGTGCTTGGGAGGTTCAGTTGGTTAAGTATTCAGTTCTTGATTTTGGCTCAGGTCATGATCTTGTGGTTCTTGAGTTCAAGCCCCACGTGGGGGGATTTCCAAGCCCCTCCTTGGGATTTTCTCTCTACCTCTCCCTCTGTTCCTCCCCAGCTCGTACTTTCTCTCTCTTCTTCTCTCTCAAAAATAAACTTAAAAAAAAATCAATTAGAATTTATTGCTATCTAAATTAGTAACATGAACTTGAAGGCAGAATAAAGTATCTTACTTAGAAAGGTGAGCTATCATGAAAAATGGAGAGTAACCAATCTTCAGGGAATTTAAGTGACCTTTCTAAGCTTCAAATTCATCATCTGTATTTCCCTATATCTCTGGTTCGAATTCTTTTTTTTCACATTCAAGCAATGGTCCCATTTATAGTAGATTTAGGTCAAACACAAATACAAAATCTAAATGACAAGAAACAGATAAACGTGACATATACTACCCTTACTACATGCACCAGCACAATTCCCTAACTTAAGTTATCCCCTCCATCTTCAAATATGTTACCACATCTAGGGGCACCTGGGTGGCTCAGTCAGTTAAAGTGATCGACTTCAGCTCAGGTCATGGTCTCGTGGTTCGTGAGTTTGAGCCCCACGTCGGGTTCTGTGCTAACAACTCAGCTGAGATTGTGCCTCCTACGTCCTCTGCTCCTCCCCCACTCGAGTTCTGTGTGTATGTGTGTCTCTCTCTCAAAATAAAAACATTAAAAAAAACTTTTTAAGATGTTACCACATATATGAGCATATCACCACGACAACCCAAGCTTCTGTTAAATCAATCTATATTTTTTAACTCAAATACCAACTTAAGAATCTATATTCTATACCATAAAAATTTATAAAATCAAAGGTTTGCTTTACTAATTACATATTTTTAATAGGCCTATTTCCATTATTTAGTTCTTCTTTGTTCAATAAAGTTTTGAAATTTTCTTTAAGGTTTTGTTTTTCTTTTGGTGAATACAGTCCTAAATAATATTGCTTTTGTTGCTATTCCAAGTAGTATCTTCTTTTAAAAATCTTACTATTTGTTGCTGCTATATTAAAATACTATTCATTTTCGGCTATTGATTTTATTTAACCATCTTGATAAATCCTTATTACTGCTAATAACTTGTCACTTCTGCATCTTCTATGTAGGCAACATATGGTATGCACATGAACTTTAGAATTTTCAACATACAGTCTTTAAATGTTAACTACCTCTCATTTGTGCTGTTTAAAAATATACTTCTGGATAGTATCTGTTCACTTTTAAGTAATAAAAATGTACATATGAGATAATTTAAGATAACATTTAATTAATATATTGTATGAGGAGTTTAATTTCCTTCATGGAGAATTATAAAAAAGACAGGGATTGCAAAGAGGATTAGAAGGCATACCTATAGACAGAGATAAAACTGGAGAAAAAAAGCATTTTATGAAACATTCAGCCTTTACTACTTCTGAAGCATTTTGACAAATTCTATTTTACTTTTTTTCACTGCTAGGTGCAACCTACCAAACTGATTTCATAAACTTTGGTTTGAAAAAAGCTGTCCTAGGGGCGCCTGGGTGGCTTAGTCGGTTAAGCATCCAACTTTCGCTTGGGTCATGATCTCGCGGTTCGTGGGTTCGAGCCCCGCATCGGGCTCTGTGCTGACTGCCAGCTCAGAGCCTGGAGGCTGTTTCATAGTCTGTGACTCCCTCTCTCTCTGACCCTCCCCCTGCTCATGCTGTCTCTCTCTCTCTCCTAAAAATAAATAAAACATTTAAAAAAAAAAAAAAAAAAGCTGTCCTAGATCAAGGAGATTACCAACTTTTAAGGGGTGGCTTAGTCAGTTAAGCATCTGATATCAGCTCAGGTCATGATCTCACAGTTTGTGAGTTCGAGCCCCACGCCAGGCTCTGGGCTGACAGAGGCTCTGACACCTCAGAGCCAGGAGTCTGCTTCAGATTCTGTGTCCTCCTTTCTCTCTGCCTCTCACCCCCTCTCACTCTGTCTCTCTCTCTCAAATATAAACATTAAAAAAAACTTTTTAATGAATTCTGCCACATGCTTCAGTTCCTGCATTTCTGTTTATGCTTAACATCACATTAGCAGTAAAAAGCCCCATGAGCACTGGGTGTTATATGGAAACCAACTTGACAATAAACTATTTAAAACAAAATAAATTTTTTAAAAATTTAAAAAAGCAATAAAGAGCCCTTGTGTTGTTAAGCGGAATGAGAAAAAAAAGAGGCAGTCTTAAAATGAAAGTGGAGGGCAAATCATTTAATTTATACTGTGGTTCAAAAAGAAAAACAGTGGTAAAGAGGTGAGTCTACAAAGCACATCACAAAACAGAAAAACTGAACTGCAAAGAACCTGTTCCTTAATGGGGGACACATCCCACTCAAAGTGGGAGAGGCAGTTTATTATTTGCAGACAAGAACATGATCCTTGGTACCAAAGTATTGTTCACTTCAGTGTACTAGTTTTATACATTTGCCTGATCTTAATTTCAACTTTTATTTTGACTATTGTTACAAAAAAAGAAGGTATATAGCTAATGCACTAGATTCTAAGTTTATAAATATTAAAGTCACATTCCAATAAAAATATTTTAAATCAAACTGGGTGGGAGGGTTAGCAAGAACTGTTTCCTGGGGCACGTGGAAGGCTCAGCTGGCTAAGCGTCTGACTTTAGCTCAGGTCATGATCTCAAAGTTTATGGGTTTGAGCCCCCTGTCGGGCTCTATACTGATAGCTCAGAGCCTGGAGCCTGCTTCAGATTCTGCGTCTCCCTCTTTCTCTGCCACTTCCCTGATCATGCTCTGTCTCTCTCTGTCTCAAAAATAAATTAAAAACATAAAAAGCATTAAAAAAAAGAATTGTTTCCTTTACAATAGGTATTTTGGTACACTTGACTGACTCGGTAGAGTATGAAGCTTTTGATCTCGGGGTCATGAGTTCAAGCAACACATGCAGGGTATAGAGATTACAAATAATAGTAATAATAATAATAACCTTTAAAAAATAACATACTTTTTTTTACTTTTACAAAAGACATGTACTACCCCTATAACTTAACAAATTTAAAAGAAAATTCTAACACAAAATAATAAATGGAGTCACTAGGCCAAAGTGGAAAAAAACATCAAAATAAAGCACAAATTCTTCCCACTAGTGCCCATCATCTTCCATGAAACAGGTACAGTCTTCCCCTCTGTCCATAAACACACTGCCATATAGCAAATGATCACTAAACACTTACATGCTAGATTCTGTCCCAGGCCACTCTTTGCCCATACACACCCAACACTCCACTCAATTCACTATTCACAATTCTCTTACCCCATCCTGTGTTCACACTCCCCTGAATGCCCTCACCTTACCCAGGCTCATCTTCCCACCAAATTTGGGGACTTTTTGGCTTGTATCTGCATGCCACCTAGTGTTTGGTATGCACCATGTTTACTTGGTTCCCAACAACTCCTAATAGGAATCATATTGAAATAACTTCCTATAAGCCCAAGGCACGGAGCTTATTAAGCTTTGACAAAACTTATTAGAAGAGCGTGATCACTAATTCAGAACATCAAGTACTGGCCACTTAATATTTCATACGTGTGGAGCACTTTCTCTTAACCAAGTTAATCAGTAATATCTAGTTTTTTTTTCCTCTCATCCTTCAAAAAGATTTGATACTTTTTAACCAATGCTAAATTCAACTAATGACATTAGCAAGAAGTTGGACGTTAGCCATAACACACATACCTAGTTTACATAACAATTGCTCTGATAATTATGCACACAGTCTCAAAGTAATAATTTCATTTTGATACTGAAACTACAAAACATTTTCCATTAAAAATTTGAAAATCAAAGTACAACAACACAGAGTGGTAATTAATCTCTAACACAAATTAATTTAATAAAAGAAACACAAAATTAAAACACTGCAATGGTAGTTTCAAATACCTATAAAAGACATTCAGACGGTACAAATCTCCGTTATAAACAATCACCTCAGATAATAGTTTTGGTTAAACCTTTGAAGATGTAAGGCCCTCTGTGGACACAAAAACATAATAAAGTATTTCTCTTTCTAACACTGGAAGTATCCACAGCAGGAGTTATTCTGATTCCCCATCAAGATTTGAATGCTTTCTTCAAATCGGCAGCATAAACATTGGGTAAATGCTGATGCGTTCAAGCATTTATTTCATAAGCCAAATTTCTTAGATCACTGTAGTACTGAAAGATATTCTTCTATACATATTTTACAAATCATGTAAACTGGTTAGGGTGATTTTATAACCAATTATCTTTCTCAATATCATGCAGCTTCAGAAAATTTCAATAGTCAATACTGTAAACAATGAACACATACCACTGGCCGTATCATTTGCAACAGATAAAGGATGCCCACATACCCCTGCTTGGCCCTGGCTCTCTACGTAGCTCTTTTATGCTCTTCTTTCTATTTCTTTCTATGTTCCTTCCTCCTAACTCTCAACTATGACGTTCTCCAAACTCCTTGGTCTTATTCCTGTTTCCCCTCAGGGACCGGTTTATTTTTTTTAAAGTTCAATTCTCCCATTTAGGTAATGAACTTGCCTCTTTTCGTTTGTCACACCACTCTTTTGCTCAGAAGCCTTACTGACTTCCAGCAGGATTCCAGACCCCTTTGCCGGATTTTATGGTCCTCAACCCTTTCTTCCCCACTTCTCAAAATGAAAGCTCACCTCCAATTAGAAAAGTCCTGTCCTCACACTACCTCTAATAACTCCAGTCTCTGTGCCTCAGAGCTCATACTGCTTACAAACGCACACACAGGTGTGCATTCACACACACGCGCACACACGCACACACACACACACACACACACACCCTTCCTCCTTCCCACTATCAGTTCAAAGCCTCCCATCCTGCAAATGTTGCCAGCCCAGCTCACCTCCTACACAAAGCCTTCTTTGGCTAGGACCGGCCCCAGGAAGCCCTCACCTCTCTGAACACAAAATTAGGCATCATCTGCTTTGTTCCTCTGATTTGCCTCAAACATCAATTTCCTTGAGAATTAGTAAACACAGCCTAATGTTTGTCTATTGTTTTCTACTGTTTTCCTCTTAACCAGTTTTATAGACATATAACATCTCTAAGCTAGAGCGAGCTTAAACGCAACTAATATAGTGTTGAAAATCATCCCTTTCCCTTTGTTTCTCTCTATATATTCTTACAACAAATGGGAAAGGTAACAAAAAATAATTTCCTAAGATCCAAACTGAAACTTAATAAACATTTTACATAAATAAAAATAATTAACTTAAGAAAATCTATCATTCTCACTAACATTATCATTACTAAGAAACAATTTTACCTTAGCATCTTAATTGCCATGTGATACAAAGTAACTAAGTGTACCTGGAGAAAATAAATGTGAAGGTTCTGGTACTCTTCAAATAATTCACAGAACATAAAATCCTATGGAGACCTCTTGTGGCCAAAGATTATAATAAAATGGTAGTACTTTAAAATGCATATTCCATAATTCCGACCCCTTCTGCCTTTTCTCACACAGCTTGATTATTTCTTCAATATTAATATTACTTCTTCAATATTAATATATATTAACCGGTAACTGACAAAAACTGCTATTTTTACCTTCAGATTTACAGAAGAAAAAGAATGAATTCTAAGTCTGAGACACCAGAATCTACCTATCACTGTTTAAAACAGACAAAAGTCCAGGCACCTGGGTGGCTCAGTCAGTTAAGCATCCGACTTCGGCTCAGGTCATGATCTCACGGTTCGTGGGTTCAGCCACATGTCAGGTGCTGTGCTGACAGCTCAGAGCCTGGAGCCTGTTTCAGATTCTGTGTCTCTGTCTCTCTCTACCCCTCCCCCACTCATCCTCTGTTTCTCTCTGTCTCAAAAATAAACTATAAAAACATTTCTTTAATAAAAAAATATTTAAAAAAATAAAATAAAATAAAACAGACAAAAGTCCAACAAAAACAAAACAGGCACCTGGGTGGCTCGGTCAGTTAAGCATCCAACTTCAGATCAGGTCATGATCTCATGGTTCTTGAATTCAAGCCATGCATGAGTCTCTGTGTTGTAAATGCAGAGCCCACTTTGGATCCTCTGCTCCCTTCACCCTTCTCCTCTTCCCTGCCAACAGTCTCTCTCTCAAAAATAAACATTAAAAAAATTTCTTCTTGAAAATTTAAGGCTTATATTAAATTTAAGGCTATATTAATATATAATAATAATTATATATTAATTATATATATATATATATAATTCAAGGGGAAATTAAGGCAGGACCACACCTGACACAGTAAAAATAAAATAATGAAAAAGTGAATTAAGTGTTAAATGCTAAAAATTAGATTAAATTTTAAAGAAAATTAAAATGGACTAAAATACATAGAATTACTGAAGTAATTTCAGAATGGAGAAAGATCTAAATATAAAAATAATAGAATGTTGGAGCCCTCTCCCAAGCCGTGGACCAAATCAAGACAGTAAAGCTTTTTGCAGAAAAAAAAAAAAAAAAGAATGTTACTGTAAGCATGAAGAACTTATTCGGTCCAATCAATCTACTAAAACACACAGAAACAGTGAATTAAAATATAATTCAAAATGTTTCTTAAAGAGAGTCAAAAAACAGCAACAAAAAATGGAAATCCCCAAGGGCCAAAAATAATAGGAGAGACATTTGTGTCAGAAGGTGGTGGTGGGAGATAACACCATAAAGGGCCGTGCATAGGGAGCAGAATAAGAAGGCATTCCCAAAGAGAAAAGGGCAGAGGCAATATTTAAAAAGACAATGATTAATAATAATAATAAATAGTAATAATAAAGTTAATAACAGACAGCTTGCATCCATAAAGGGCTTTCTATGCCCGGCACTGCTACAAACATTTTACTTATGTTAACTTACTTAACCCTTAGAACAACCCTATGAAGTAAGCACTCTTATTACTCCTCTATTAAAGAAAAGGAGGGAGAAAAAAAGGGAAGGAAACTGAAGGACAACACAGCTGAATACCAAAAATTGATCAGGGGAAAAGTGGATTTTCTAACCAAAACCCTATGTCATAAGAGCCACAATGTTTGCTCGACTTTGGAATCTCTAGCACTCTGTTCCGTCCATGGATACGGGTTAGCTTTAGACACTCAAAGAAATGTGGCTTAACTTTTGACTTTGTTAGTCTAATATACGAATAAAACAAAAATTACATGTGCTTGGTAAAAATAGGAAAAGTTATATACTCTCAGTGCTAACCAAAGAAATACAAATTGAAATAAGACAAATGCAGCCATCATATTTGGGAAAGCCCACATAAGACACCAGAACTATCTTTTAGTATGCCAAATGGCTTCTGAATCTCATTTGATGGGAATAAACACTTAGTAACATCAGAAGCAATGCTGCCTACCAGCCAAAAATTCCATTTTTGGCAATGTCTTTGTGGAGTATTTTCACATTCTATTGAATTTTTCCCTTATTATTTTATTTTTAAAAAGTGGAAATCAGAAAAACAGAAGTGTTCATTCAACTGATCAACTTTACTCTATGCTATATCTAAGTCAATTGAACATACAGCTATAAAGAAAAATGAACAAAACTAGAAACACAAATATTGGAAATAAAGTTTTAGAAGACTAACGTGAAAATTCTTAGAGATTTTATTAATTTTTTTAGACCTTCAAGAGCAACCCCTTGTCAGTCTACTGTGTCAGTTTTAATTATTCAGGTTTTAACTCACTGTCAGAAAAGGATTATAAACAAAATAAGAGGATTTGATACGGAAACTTTCACCTATCCAATTGGCAGAGATTGTTCAAATGATCCAATGTAAGCAAGGTTCAAGCAACTCTCCTATACTGTAGCAACAGAAGTAGAAGTTGAGATTACCAGTTCTAAAGCAATGTTTATACCCTGTGACCCAGCAATTCTACTTAGAGCAATTTAGCTTAAGGAAATAATCAGAAATGCACACAAATATTTCTATACATGGATACTCATCACAGCAATATTTATTAAAGTGAAAAAAATAAATGCAGCTAACAAAAGGGATGGAGAAATTATCCACTTACATGACTGAAATGAGATGCAGTCATTTTGTTTCCTTTAAGTACTCACTGAAATATCAGCAAATGAAATGATGCTATCTAGAATTTGCTTCAAATAAATAATCCAAGGAAAGAGGAAGCAGGGATATAGATGAAATGAAATTGTCTGAGTTGAGCAATGTTGAAGCTGGTTGGTGAATTCACGGGGTTCACTATACTATTCTGTATAATTTTGTATATGTTTCCCATAATAAAATAAAATAAAATTTCCTTCTAAAAAGTATGGGGGGGTGTATGCATGGGTGGCTCAGTCGGTTAAGCATCCGACTTCAGCTCAGGTCATGATCTAGCGGTTCATGGGTTTGAGCCCCACGCCGGGCTCTGTGCTGACAGCTCGGAGCCTGGAGCCTGCCTTAGATTCTGTGTCTCCCTCTCTGTTCCTCCCCAGCTTATACTGTCTCTGTCCTTTCCTCTCTCAAAAATAAATAAAGATTAAAAAGCAAATTTAAGTATGGGCAAGTTTAAGTAAAAATATAGGGCACAAAACTGATTTTGCAACATGACTCCAACTTCATAAATCAAAAAAGGTGATGTATGTGCATAGCACTAACACACCAAAACATTTAAGAAGAAGTATCTCTGAGTTATAGGATTTGATTTATTTTTAGCTCTTCATTTTTTTTTTGGTAACTCCCAATTTTTCCTAAATGATTACGGATTAGTGTTATAATAAAAAAAGTATTTATTTTGAAATCTATTTAGAAGTTCAATTTAAATGAAAACGTGACACTCCTTAACTCTAAGAACAAAAAAATACTTGGAACTTCACTTATCCATAGGTTTGACTTTCCAACTGATTTGTCTATCTACTGAATAAAAGTCTTTATGGGCTCTCCTGCTTAGTCTAAAGTCCAAATTCTTCAATATACAGTCCTGTCCCCTGGAGCCACAGCCCACCTTTCCAGTGTCCTTTCTACCCATACACTCCTCCAGGCGGCAGTATGGAATGGTCCCAACAATGTACCTTCATGTCTGTCGCTTAACATCATGCTTTGTGAATCCTGTTAGACAGGCACACATCTGCCTCTCCTGGGGGATTATAAACTCTGCCAGACAACGACCACAACCACATATTCTTCCTCTGGATGCCACAGTGCCTAGTACACTGCTGTGTGAGATGTGTGACCTTAGATGTGATCATTAAAACTCCTGGACACAGCCACAGATTAAAACTTGCAGCATCTTCAAAATTATATAACCTTTCCAAGAAATGAACTCTAAATTACCTCTAAATACTGAAGATAACAGGACGCCTGGGTGGCTCAGTCAGTTAAGCATCTGACTTCAGCTCAGGTCATGATTTCGCGGTTCTTGGGGTCAAGCCCCGTGTCAGGCTCTGTGCTGACAGCCAGCTCAGAGCCTGGAGCCTGTTTCAGATTCTGTATCTCCCTCTCTCTCTCTGACCCTTCCCTGCTCATGCTCGCTCTCTTTCTCTCCCTCTCTCAGAGAAATAAATATAAAAACAGTAAAAAAATTTTTTTAAACTGAAGATAAATTATGAAATAATATCATTAAGCTACAGTAAAAGCCCTACATTAAGGTGATATTATGGGTAATTTTATCTTTTTTTTTTTTAATTTCCACCACAACTGTTAAAATATTTTTGTAGGTAAAAACCTTTCAACAACTTTAATGAGTTTAATAAGGACCAGTTTGGGAATTAAATGAGTTTGGAAATCAGTAGTATTTTCCAGCGATGCGCCAACTCACCGAGTGGCCGTGGCTCTGTGGACAAGCGCCTCTGTTCGCTCTGACAAGTGTGAGGGGAGCAGCAGTTCCACGGGCTGCAGGCACAATATCCGGGTTTCGAGCTCTGAACGAGAAGCAGAGTCCTGGAAACTATCAAACACGACCTCACCTGTGGCAGGCTGCACTCCCTGAAAACAAAAATACAACATCACAGAAGAAAGACCTTTCCCAATTATAACCTTGACACATAAACACACGCAGAAACAGTAAAGAGGATATACCCTCTAGTATGTAGTCCATTTCTAAACGGTTTGAAAACCTGTGTGCTTTCCAAGATTATTATGTAAGAAGTCAGATTCACCAACGTCTATACTATGCTAGATGGTATTTTAGAGAGACACCCTAAGCCAAGTCTTGGATCTAATGAACTTGACAGAATGACTCTGACCAGTCACCAAATCCTCAGTTTCCTCCTCTAACTGGGAATAAGCCAGCCTATTTTCACCTTCAGGTTATTGCAATGGTCAGATCATAGAACCAACGTGAAGGCTTTATAAGCCATTCAGTACTGTACAAATAACAGCTGTCATCACTAAAAGTAATAAGTTCCTAGTAACATGGCCACCAGAGCAGTAGTAAATTTATATTTCATTTTATAAAATTAATCAATAAAAGTACAATTAAAAAAAATAATAACACAATATAGCAAACTCCAAATGAATCCCAAGTAGAGAGTTTATCTCAGGAAATAACCATGAAAACTAAAAGCTACTCCCTATCATTCCAAGCCAATATCGCAAAGATAAACTGGAAAAAGTCATGGTTTGGGAAAGGAGGAAAATGTTTAATGACCTTGCCAAGGTTGCGGGGTGACAGAGTGGTAGAGACAAGGTCCATGTGGTCTCACTCCACAGGGCACTCTCATGTCCTCTGCTCATGGTAAAGTATTGCATGGGACTCCTGGGTGACTCACTTGGGTAAGAGGCCAACTTTGGCTCAGGTCATGATCTTGTGGTTCATGAGTTCAAGCCCCTCATCAGGCCCTGTGCTGACAGCTCAGAGCCTAAAGCCTGGTTTGAATTCTGTGTCTCCCTCTCTCTCTCTGCCCCTCCCCTGCTTGCCTTGCTCTCTCAAAATAAATAAACAAACATTGAAGAAAAAAGTGGAGGGGCGCCTGGGTGGCTTAGTCGCTTAAGCATCCGACTTTCGCTTAGGTCATGATCTCGCGGTTTGTGGGTTCGGGCCCCGTGTCAGGCTCTGTGCTGACTGCCAGCTCAGAGCCTGGAGCCTGTTTCAGTCTGTGACTCCCTCTCTCTCTGACCCTCCCCTGCTCACGCTCTCTCTCTCTTAGAAATAAATAAAAAAATAATTTAAAAAAAAAGTGGAGTGCCTGGGTGACTCAGTCAGGTGAGCATCTGACTTCTGCTCAGGTCTTGATCTCACAGGCTGTGGGTTCGAGCCCCGTGTTGGGCTCTGTGCTGACAGCTCAGAGCCTGGAGCCTGTACGGAATTATAGGTCTCCCTCTCTCTCTGCCCCTTCCCTGCTCATGATGTGTCTCTGTCTGTCAAAAATAAATAAACATTACCAAAAAAAAAAAAAAAACTTAAAAACAAATGCATAGCACTGGTGACAGATGGTATTAGCTACACTCACACCTAAACTCAAACATGGCTGACAGAAAGAAGGTCAACTGACACAAGACAGGCACCAAAAGGTTTATAGTAGCATTCTCTGTACAACCAAAACTGAAAAGAACTCATATGCCCATCAAGAATGAATAAACTGTAAATCATAAAATACAATATGGCAATGACAGTGTAAGAACTACTACAGTAACCAAGATAAATGAACCTCATATGCAAATAAAAGTCTCCAAAAGATACGCACAATATGTTTACATTTGTATATAGTTTAAGGTGATAAACCTAGAACTAAAAGCAAGGAAATTATCATCATAAAAGTCTAGATTACAGTTAACCTCTGCTGAAGGGAAGGGACCCTTCTCTAAGCAGTGTTCTCTTTCCTGACCTAGAGGGTTGTCTCACATTACTGTAATTAAGCACTCTATTTTATGAATTTTTTTATTTTGAACATTTTAGAATTTTTTGAACTCCCTCATTTTTGGCTCAAAGTACTTCCTTAATGCTAGCTGAGGGGTCGGCATTCTCTAGTGCCTGGACATCCAGACTATAAGTACGTTAGTATACATAAATAAGTTTCTCTTCCAATCTAAGAACAAACCATTTACAAAAGCCATTTATAGAAGTTCAAGTAACAAACTTATCGGCCAAATTCCCCTCTGCCTTTTTTATTATTTTTTTAATGTCTATTTATTTTTGAAAGAACATGAATGGGGGAGGGGCAGAGAGAGGGAGAATGAGGATCCCAAGCGGGCTCTGCACCGATAGCTGCAAGCCTGATGTGGAGCTCGAACTCAAGAACCGTGAGATCATGACCTGAGCAGCAGTCAAATGCTTATCTGACTGAACCACCCAGGTGCCACCCCACTGCCTTTTTAAAATTAGAGAAATGGGTCTATATTATAATGCCTGCAACATGTGATATGTGACACTAAGAAGCTCAAAGTTAGTTGGTATAAAACCATGCACTGCCCAGAATGAAGGTAGGGGGCCCAACTGCAGTGGTACTATCAACACGAAAGCCTTTGTTTTTAGACTAACTGCCAGTACTCAAAAGATAACTCCTAGGTAGTGACATTCATCAGAATAGGGGAAAACTCAGCAAGAATGGTACTGAGGGTAAAAAAAGAATAGCTCTATTGTAGCCACACTGAGTTTGAGGAGTCAGGACAAATTCTGAGTGGCCTGCCTGGCAAAAAGATAGATACAAGAGGCAGTAGCTCAGGAGACAGGTGCAGCCTGGACCCAGAGCTTTGGATGGTATCAGCCCAAAAGTGGTCACTGAGAACAAGGACAAGGCCCAAGAAAACACTTGAGAGGCAAATTATCATTTCTCATTTTTTCACATCTCAATTCATACACAATGGTTAATTCTGGCAGCAAGAACTAAGCACTAAAGAGGAATTGTATAGTATCAGCTCTGTTCTTCAGACTGAGTTTCAGGTAAATATAAAATAGCATATTACACATGTTAAAGCTCAAAAGCAAATAACCTTACTATTTGTAAATAGATCCAATTGCCTATGAATAAATTAAAAAGTACTTCTCAAAGATAAAACAAATTATTTAGGGGGAAAAAAAATCATTTAGAGCAACCCAACAGTAATGCAAACTCCCTGAAAGTTTATTGATTAAGCAAATGTCAAGTTAGCACAGAATCATCCTGCCAGAATAAGGTCTTAAAGGGTACTTTGGAGGGGCCCATAGGTGGCTCAGTCAGTTAAGCATCTGACTTTGGCTCAGGTCATAAACTCACAGTTCATGGGTTCAAGCCCTGCATCAGGCTTTCTGCTATCATCACAGAGACTTGCTTCAAATCCTGTCTCCCTCTCTCTCTGCCACCCCCTTCTATCTCTCTCAGAAAAAGCACTTAATTTAAAAAAAAATTTTTTTAAGTTACTTTGGAGACGTTTGGGTTGTAAGAATTTTTGTTGGAAAAAAAGAATTTTGTTGATATTGCAGCTGATTGCAAAAATTAGAAAAAAAACAAAGAGAATTCGTTATTACGTAGGCAAGGAGTCCTACTTTTGTTGCTTCACCAACAAGAGAACAACGGAATCTAACAATTGTGAAGAGCACTAAAAATTCTAAGGTTTTGAGCAGAGTCCAGGTGGTTCTGTAAATTCGCAAATTTACGCATAAACTGCTAGTGGGTAAAATCAATAAAACCACGACTCACAAATTATATTTCTCTAGAAAACTGACTCTAAGTATTCCTGATGTTTATTAAATACGGAGTTTTGTATTCGCCAACTATCGTTTCCCCTTAACTATCCCCTTTACTCCAAATATATACACAACAATCATGTAATCATGCGTTTAATTTCAAGTCGCTACAGGAAATTTGTAAAACCCTTTGCTATCCGTGCATGTGTTGGCTTAGTGTTTTCTTCTGCTCTGTTTCTTATCTATATCCATACCTGTCACTGTGTCTACCTTGAACCCTAAAGGCATAGATCACATGGAGAGAAATTACCTGGATGTCTCCATAGTACAAAGTGCCAAGTAGCCATATGAGAAAACTTTTAACTAGTGATTTAACATATCAAATTATGAGGAAAATGTTTTTCTAGTAAATTATTTGAGGGCACACTTCATCAGTTTCATTATAAACCACAGAGATACCATGAACATCTATCATTCGTTCTTTACCTACAAAGTACTTACCACGATTCCAATGAAAACGTTCCCCTTTTTTTTGTCCTTAACATTTTCCTGATCTTCACAGATACACAGAAGAAAGCTGGTAGAAGTATCAGTCACTATCTCATCGACATTTACAGCATCATCCAGCTTGACTAAAGGATTCACATGTAATAATTATTAAAGAAAACTATATGATACATTCCCATTAACTCTTTCCTCCTTTAAAACAATGGCTCATTGTCCAAGACATTTTTGCTCTGTGCAAAATTTCTCACACAGCCTTCATTCTTCTGACTTACTCTGATCATAGTTACATGCCTTATCTCCCCCAAGATATGAGGCTCATGAGGATAAACAGCTATTATATTCTCACTTCCCAAAGAGCCTAGGAGAGTACCCTTTGGGGAACCTCAAATATGAACCCTCTTCTTTACTTGGATAATGCTGAGACTTGAATCCTTAACAATCCCATAATGCTTAATTCCCCAAGTCAAAGCATGAATACACTGAAATAGTATAAATAACTTTCTTCCTTTAAAGTGCCTAAAGCTTTCAGAAATAGCAAGAAAATTTTTAAAAGACATGAAGAAAGAAAACCAAAGAAGAAAACCAAAACATAGTATGTGTACATATATGTATATATGTGTGTGTGTGGGTGTGTGTCTGTGTGTTTAGTAAGTCCATTAATTAAATTCTCAGGGATAAATGTTGATTTGGGATCAAATCAGTCTGGAACTACCCCAACTTAGGCATCAGCTATAGCAACACCAAAAGAGAAGCAGGGAAGTGTACCATTTTAGGAACAGGCTTTAATAAGAGATTCAAGTTCAGGCAAAAGAAACAATAAAATTACCAGGTTCTTACAGCGTGATCAGTTTAGAACAGCACAGAATTGCTCACGGTTTGGGGTCTATTCTGAGCTGCACCTATCTGTGATCTTATTCGAACAAAATGGTCTTCCTGATTTGGGTAGAAGCTCAGCAGGTCTCTAAATAAGTAGGTTTGTATGAAATCATGAAAGAAATTGTTTTCACACAGTATCTTTTAAGACCTTATCTCTACAGTTTTTTTAAGACCTGACCCCATTCCACAGTAAACATTTTAAAATGCCTCTTTGTCCCATTTTGTATATACTTATCTGGTTTTTAAAATATAATATTTTATGATTGTGCTGTTAGAATCATTTTGCTTCAAGTAATTCACTGAATTTATGAATAACTATAGAATTGCGGGGTGAGGGTGGAGGGGCATCACTGTGCACACCGGGGTTCTCACAAAGTGAGAAAGCCTCACTATACCTATTTTTAAAAATAATAAAATTTTTATGAAGCTAACAATTAATGAGGACAGCCTACGATTACCTTCTATAAGCAGTTAAGTTTGTGCTAACTTTATAGTTTCTTTCCACATTTTGAAGTTAATAAGCTGTTTTTTAGGTCTTGTCTTAGGAAGGATCTAGAGGAGCTTAGAGGCCCTAAGCACCTAACTACCACCCACACAGTACAATTCAAATCAGTTGCTAACTTGCTATCATCTTTCATCAGGCTCTCTTTTTTTGCTCTTACAGTATGACAAACTCCTCTCTTTCAAAAATGCTTGTTTCCAGCCCTTCCCAATTCCTCCCTCTTCAGTAGTGCACTAATCAAAGGTGAAAGTAACCAGACCTCATCAAAAAGGTACCCATTCAAAGAATAATTAAATTGGGGCGCCTGGGTGGCTTAGTCGGGTAAGCGTCCGACTTTCGCTTAGGTCATGATCTCGTGGTTTGTGGGTTCGAGCCCCGCATCGGGCTCTGTGCTGACTGCCAGCTCAGAGCCTGGAGCCTGTTTCAGTCTGTGACTCCCTCTCTCTCTGACCCTCCCCTGCTCATGCTGTCTCTCTCTCTCTCCTATAAATAAAATAAAAAAAAAATAAAAAAAGAATAATTAAATAAAAATGTTATTTAAAACAAAGCCCTTGTAATAAAGGAAAATTACTATTTGAAAAGGATATCTTCTCCAATAAGTGTAGATTTTGTATAAAGAGCAGTTAATTTCCGGGAAAAAAGTGAACTTTTATTATCCCCAATAGCCTTTAATGCTGCAGTTTCAGTCTGCTTCACGACTCCCACCTTCAACAAAAATGAGAAATACTGAACACATATGATGAAACACATGTCAAGACTTAAAATTCTTGAAACATTTCAAAATAAACAAATTCTGAAATTTCTCAACAAAAATGAGAAATACTGAATACACATATGATGAAACACGTATCAAGACTTAAAATTCTGAAACATTTAAAAATAAACAAATTAGTCCATAATGTCCAGATGTAGGGCTTAAGAAGTAAACACTACACGGAGCTCACAAGTGAATCACTAAGAAACACTCTACCACAGCCTTTTTTTTTTAATTTACCTTAGAGGCTCCTAGGTGGCTCAGTTGGTTAAGCGCCCAACTACTGATTTCAGCTAGATTATGATCCCATAGTTCATGAGACTGAGCCCCACATGAGGATCCAAGCTAACAACACAGAGTCTGCCTGGGATTCCTTCTCTCCGTCTCTCTCTGTTCTTCCCCTACTCATGCTATTTCACAAAATAAATCAACAAACTTTTAAAAATTACCTTAAAAATCTAATAAGCTGAAAACTCATGAAGATATAATGCTAATAATTGTGACACACTTTTGTTTCCCAAATACCAAATTCCAATTCTAATACCACCTTACGAAACATGCTTTCACTCTCTGGAAGGGAATTCAATCCCCTGTTCCCTCAAGTCAAAGCCGACTGACCTTATATCCTTTTGCCACAAGGCGGCGTACATGAACAAACAGTCTGTGAGTAGGTATGCTTGCTGTCATAAAGTTGTGATCTAAATGGCAATAAATATTAAGCTCCCGGGCTGCAATCTAAAAAATTAAAAAAGAGAGTATCAATAAATTTCTATTTCAAGAGTTCCCCTGTGGTGTTCACTCACTTTGCTAAAAATCCATCAAGGTATATACAGTTAGGATTTGTGCACCTCTCTATATGAATGGCCTATCAATAAAAAATTTAAAAGACATTCCCTACACAGAAGCCTATAGTTTAAGCCTATTTTTTGGCAGTTCCCATGGCCTAACCTCAGAGCCAACATCAGTATCTATAAATGTGGAGAAGTATGACAGGTCTTCTATGCTGTTTAGATCTATCAAAACCTTAAAGTATTGAGCTGACCTTGCACAATGATATTCAATGCAGACAGTGTGACACTATAACAGAGTAAGAATTTGCTACACAGCACATGCAGATAACTGAAAATTAGAAGATACTACAAAACATAAATTCTGAACCTACTCAGACAGAGGGCATCTTTGAGGAAGTGGGAAGAGAACCCCCTGGTCTGGTTAGCTAATTCATGATGCATAAATGAGAGAAGTACAAAACCAGGCAGCACCACCTAACTCCTCACTTTCTTCTGGAAAACACAATGGCTCAAACACTTCCCAGTGGAGCCATGGAATATTCACTCCAACATTCTCATTCCCTGCCCTACCCAACTCTGAAGTGTAGTTTCTCATCACAAGGCTAGAAAACATCAGCCTTTAGTGGGTGGTAAGACTAAATCTAGCACTCAACCTGGAGAGCAGGGGAGAGAACGGCATTTTCTTTCACCCCTTTACCCATACAATGCCAACTACATATCTGTTTGTGTCCTCAGAAAACATGAGAAGACATGTGTCTCCATCAAGAAACATAAATACTCGGGGCGCCTGGGTGGCTTAGTCGGTTAAGCGTCCGACTTTCGCTTGGGTCATGATCTCGCGGTTCGTGGGTTCGAGCCCCGCATCAGGCTCTGTGCTGGCTGCCAGCTCAGAGCCTGGAGCCTGTTTCAGTCTGTGACTCCCTCTCTCTCTGCCCCTCCCCTGCTCACACTGTCTCTCTCTCTATCTCCTAGAAATTAAAAAAAAAAAAAAGAAACATAAATACTCATATGATTATGGCTCATTCACTAATTGATTCATCCAACCACCATGCAATGGATGAAAGGAACTGGTGAGCACCATGGAGAACAGACATGACATTCCCAAAGGGGTCCCTCACCTCCTCCGGTAAAAGCATAGCATTCACCAAGTTTGCTTGTGGTTAGTTATAGTTTTTACTTTAAATGACAGCATTTTTCAAGGTCAGAAATGGAAACCAAAAAATTACAAAACAGTTAAGGCTGGATAAGGAAAACATGAAACCGGTTTTGCAAAACTAACTTACCTCTGCATCTTCCCCAAAGAATCTATACTTATATCCACATTCCACACACAAAATTGCATCTTTCTGCTGCTGCTTCAATTCGATGTACTGTAATTCTAAAGGTGTGTAGATGCTTTTGGTCCGTTTGTTAGATGGTTTAGAATCAGAAGTTGTCTGTAAATTGTCATTACCCTTTTGTGAAGATCCAGAAGGACTGAGATCAAAAAGTGTCTTGTCCTGGCAATCAAAACAATTTTTACAGTTTAGACAGTATTAACCATGGTAACGGTATTCAGAAAGAGAGAGAATGCAAATTTGGCACAAACCTAACAATTAGTTTACCTACATGAAAGTTTGCAGAAGGTACATAGTATATTCAGGTTAAACATTTTTACAAGTTTGACATTTTTTCACAGTAAAAGACTTTTAAAAAATGAGCCTAACTAAACTATTATATAATTAAGGGAATTTTAAAAGCCTAAATATTTTAAAGTTTTATAGGCCTCTTTTTAAATTTTATTTCATTAAGTCTACTATAAGTAACATTCTTCTTTTCTTTATTAATTCCCAAAGGCATTAGGCACAAAAAATGAGCAGGCATGAATATATGTCTTTCAATAGGAGGTAAAACCACTTTCAATAGGCATATACTATCAGCGATAGCTGCATTTAATGCTTCAAATTTCCAATCACAGTCTGAAAGTATATTCCATAAGAAGCACGAATTTTTGGTAAAGAAATATGACAGAGAGCTTTTGGAAAATACAAAGCACAAAATCACATTTCAACATTAGTATTCCTGCTATCCCTACTACCTTGATTTTTTTGGTAAAGAGACATGACAGAGCTTTTGGAAAATATAAAGCACAAAGCCACATTTCAACATTAATATTCCTGCCATCCTTACCTTGGTGTGTGAAAACCATAATTAATTCCAGTTTAGAGCTTAAGGCAAATTTCTTCTTATGAGACTTATTTATACAAAAGGTAAAATGAGACAAATTTGTTGGATAAATCTGCCTTTTAACTAACTGTCACTGTGTCACTGCCATCATCTAAAAATATATCAGCTACGCTTGGAATTAAAAATATGGCCTAGGGGCGCCTGGGTGGCTCAGTTGGTTAAGCACCTGAATCTTGATTTCAACTCAGGTCATGATCTCACGGTGAGTGAGTTCAAGCCCCTCGTCAGGTTCTACACTGTCAACAAAAGACTGCTTGGGATTCTCTCTCTCTGCCCTTCCCACATGTTCTCCTTAAATAAATAAACTTAAAAAAAAATTTTTTTTTCCCACGGGGCGCCTGGGTGGCTTAGTCGGTTAAGCGTCCGACTTTCGCTTAGGTCATGATCTCGCGGTTCGTGGGTTCGAGCCCCGCGTCGGGCTCTGTGCTGACTGCCAGCTCAGAGCCTGGAGCCTGTTTCAGTCTGTGACTCCCTCTCTCTCTGACCCTCTCCTGCTCGTGCTGTCTCTCTCTCTCTCTCCCCTAGAAATAAAAATATTTAAAAAAAAATTTTTTTTTCCATATATATATACACATAGGAAGTGATCAGCAGGGAAAGAGAAAAAAGAAATCATGTCCTATATGACCCCATCAAGGGGACTCTGGTCAAAGAGAAAGGTCCAGGAACATGTACTTTACAGTTAACAATGTTTAAAAAATTCATTTAATTGAAAGAGTAGGTAGAGATGTAATTCATCTGAGTGGTGTAGCCAAGCAAATGTCCAAAGATCAGCAATGAGATGGAAGTATGGTGAAGTGTGGGGAGGTGCGAGAACAGAAAAGTGGGTCAATGTATCAGATGAGTGATGTCATTTGCTTTTAATTTTGATGGATTTTCTATTTCGTTTCCATACATTTTACGTAAAATCCAGAAATACTACATATTGTAAAACTTAATATTTTAAGAAAATATATCTCCTAGGGAAAAAAAAATATTTATACTTTATGCATATATGGAATGAAAGTAGACATACAGGAAAAAACTACTATCCATATAGTTTACCAAACAGTCTATCAAAATACTTGACTATTAAGCAAATTTTTTTTCATCATTTGGGTGGAAAATACTTCTCAGATATACTATACTCTTTTTTATGTTCTCAGAGGCAGCATTCTGAACTCAATTTAACTCTGTCTTGAAAATTCAGGATGATCAGGAATAAATGGGAATTTTAAAACCTATCAACACTTACAGGGTTGTTGACTCTCACACTAATGGTCGTATACCCTGGGCATTTAACTTCAGTCGGTAGCTTTTTACCATTCATGTGTGTCCTTCCATCACAAACAGTCAGCTATCTCCTGTAATGACGGCCATGTACTACTTCTAGGTGTCCCTTCCAACTGGTGACTTCTAATGTGCTGCGAATCAGGAACACCAAGCTGGTCATTTTATGTGTAATTAGTAAACAACCTCTCAGGAAGCCCTAGGTAAATTCTCCAGTTAATAAAGTGAGCTTTAATAGACAAATCTTTTGATATCTACACTTTATGACCACTACACTCAGGTGAACTGCTTCTAAGTATTAAAAGAGAGTAAAAATTTAAAAACAAAAACAAAAAACACTTTTTTTTCCCCCCCTGATAACCTAAGTCAATGGATCTCTGCTTGGTTGAAGGAGGAGCTCATGAATCTGGACTTCATGGGAAGAAGTGTAAACTTAATATTATATACAAAATCGTGTTGGTGTGAGTATTTTTCTGAGTAAACAATCCAGAGCTTTCAGTTCATAACTTTTCAAACTTACATAGCTTTTCATTTAAATGACTCAAGAAAAGAAGAGGAACTATTTCTCTAATTCAATGGCTCTCAACCATGGCTACACATTAAAATGAAAGCTTTAAACAATATGCAAATTCAGTTCTTAGTGAAAAAACAATATGATTCTGAAGAAAGCTCTTTTTTATCAGTTTTTCAAGTTCTCCAGGTGATTCTAATTTAGCTGGGCTGAGAAACACTATTCTGAATTGGAGATACTAATGATGGAGCAAAGTTAATTCCTAATCTGGCAATGATGAAAAACAATGTATCATATGACATTGGCAGTAAAGACCCATACATATTTGGTTTGCGTTTGAATTTATATCACCACACTTTCAACTAAAAACCTCAAAACCAATATATGTTGCCTGTGGTTTTCTACGCTAATCATGGTAACTCTAAAGACTATAAAACACTGTGCTAGTATTTATTTTCAAGAATCTCTCCAAGTCAATGGTTCCTAATCCAGGCTGTACATCAGAATCACTTGGGAGCTTTTGTTTTACTCCAGTTTAAACAAACCAATTCATCTCTATTTAATATGTAGTAAATCAGAATCTCCAGGGACTGAAAAAATAACTAAACTAAAATGCAAAAGCTACCTCAGTTAATTCAGATGATTACCTAAGTTTGGGAATCACTGCCTTGTGTGAACTCACAGAACCTAACGGCACCTCAGAACCTACTGGGGCACCTGGGTGGCTCAGTCATTTAAGCATCTGACTCTTGGTTTTGGCTCGGGTCATGATCTCAGGATTCGTGAGTTAGAGCTCTACATCAGGTTCTACACCGAGAGTGCAGGCCTTGCTTGGGAATCTATCGCTCAAGATAAATAAATAAACTTAAAAAAAAAGAAAAAAGAAAGAAATTAAAAAAAAAAAAGAACCTATTGATCTGAATACTTGGACATTCATCTATATAACACATACCTTTTGACTAATTTGAGTTTTGGAATCTTCAGAAGAAACTGCATTCTTTGCACGGAGACGACTGATATCGTCAAAATCAGTACATTTGGGCAGAACTGCAAATCTCTCCTGAAGAGGCTTTGTCTGGACTCTATTTTGAGGAAGAGCAGAATCGCAGCAGAATTCTTTCAATTTTTCCAGAGACTTTAAAATCATCTTGGTCCTCAGACATTTCTTTGGCTCTTAGTTAGCAAATCAGAAGAAAATATAACAATAGTATTTTGTTCTCATATGACAATTCATAACCAGTAAAGGATTTTTATGGAGAAACCTTCTCATTAAGGCAATAAATCTAACTATAATGTGATAGGAAATTTAAAAAAATTTTAGATTCAGGGTAAAGACAGCATGCTGAAACATACATGTAATTTCCCTAGGCCCTGAAATTCCATTACAACTACTGTATGGTTTTGCCTTCTTTTTTTTTTTTAAACACATGAGCAGATAAGGACAAACAGAAAAAGAGGTGGCAAAAGCAAATAAAATATCTGAAGCTAGAAGGAAAAATGAATGAACAATAACCAATTTAGCACACCTGAAAGCTAAGTCCAAAATCAGTAGTGAAGAAACTAAGAACGAGTATCATTTATAACATGAAAAGCTTAAAAGGCTTAGGAGTCAGGGCAGCAGAATATGTAATAAAGGGAGGTTCTAAAATAAAAAAGACTGATTCAAAGAAAGTTGATCCCTAAACCCATACCCTACTCTAAGCTCAGGGACAGCTGTGCTTCCTCTCCTAAGCACAGGACTGGAAATTTCTCTGGAAAAGGTAAAACAGGCACAGCCAAGATCGAGTACTATGCCTAAGCTAGAGGAATAATCCCTAAGCTAGGGTTTACTGCAAGCTGAGAAACCCAACCTCTTCCTCATCAATTCTCAGAACACAGGCAGCCAGAGCTCCCCACTCCAGGCCAAGAGGAGGGAAAACTATGGAAACTGATCACCTTAATGGGAAAGACCTAGAGATATCACGCCAGGGGATTCAGCAACGAAGGTAGATCACCAATCTTTCCCAACACACCTGCTATCCCACCTGCACAGCTTTGCTCATGCTATTCTTTCTCCCTGGAATGCCCTTGACCCCAATTTCTACATGTCAAAATAATACTTGTTCTTCAAGATCCCTCTCAAAACTACTTCTCTCATGAAACCCTCTGCTAACTCCCCTAGCCTAAAATCATCTTTTGTCTGTGCCCCTATAACAAGATGACATTTCTCCATAGCATTTATCATAGTCTGCCAATTGGCAGTTACTCATAGCCAACCAACCCATAAATGAAGGAAAACTATCATTTACTGTCTATTATCTACCATATGCCGTAATACATATTTCCTAGTACTAAATAAATGAAAAAGGGACTGTATTTATTATCTCTTACCTTTCCTATTAAAGCAAAAGCACTCTGACAGCAAACCTGTGTTTTGTCCATGAGAGTTTAAAACATTTCTTCAACTTATATTTAATTATATGTATATATATTATATTTAAAGCTCCCTTCAGATGTATATTTTGCCTTGTCTCTGCTAATGTTGTAACTAGGATAACACAGGTTTGAATCTTTCAAATTACTCTCTCCTTTTCAAAACCTACATATGAATCAAGAGGAGCCAAGATGGCAGAGCAACATGAAGTTTGTTTGCATCTCTCATCCATGAAATGCAGCTAGATCAACAGCAAATCATCCTGCACACCTAGACAACTGATTTGAGGATTACCACAACAATCTGCCCAACTTGAACCACAGAACTCAGCAGGTATGCAGTGTGGAGAGGTGAACTGGGGGAGAGAAAAGCCACGGAGAGCAGGAAGCTGTTTTGGCTTGCAGAGGGAGGATGGAGAGGAGAGGAGAGCATGAGAAAAGCAGGGCCCTCCCCTCCCCCCAAAGCAGCTAGAGAGAAAGGAGAAGAGTGGAAACGGCCACAAGGGAATGAACCAGAAGGGAGAAGGGAGAAAGGAGAGGGTTTAAATACCATTAAGACTCTATAAACAGGGGTAGCACAGAGTCTGAAACTCCACAGCTCGATACCTGGTGGAGTTCTAGTGCGAAGGGTGAATCCCCCAAGAACAAACAGCAAGGTCTGGGTGGGGGGGTCCTTGGGCCACACAGAGAGAGGCAGTTCCCCTGCTGGGAGGACATTTTGTAAAGGCTGTGCAGCCTCCCCACAGGCAAAAGTCCCATCAGACTCTGGAGAGCAGCCACATTCGCTAGTGTTGGAACGAGGAAGTTAAGGGTAAAGGCTGGCACCAGATGTGTGTTGTGACTTACCATAATCCCTGAAACAATGCTGCTACACAATCGCGTGAACTTTTTCTAAGGCAGCCAGGGATTTAATCAACACAGATACAACAAACAAGATGTCTGAATGAGAATTTAGAATCATGATAATAAGAATACCAGCTGGGGTTGAAAACAGCATAGAATTCCTTTCTGCAGAGATAAAAAGAAGTAAAATATATTCAGAATGGAATTAAAAATGGTATAACTGAGATGCAATCTTGAATGGATGCCACAGCAGTAAGGATGGATGAGGCAGAGCAGCAATACAGAGGACAAACTTAATATGGAGAATAATGAGGGGCACATGGGTGGCTCAGTCGGTTGGGCGCCGACTTCGGCTCAGGTCATGATCTCACAGGTAGTAGGTTCGAGCCTCATGTTGGGCTCTGTGCTGACAGCTAGCTCAGACAGAGCCTGGAGCCTGTTTCCGATTCTGTGTCTCCCTCTGTCTCTGACCTTCTCCTGCTTATGCTGTCTCTCTCCCTCTCTCAGAAATAAATAAAATATTTTTTAAAAAAGATGGAGAATAATGAAGTGGAAAAACAGAGGGAAACTAAGGCAAAAGAGCACAATATAAGAATTAGAGAACTCAGTGACTCACTAAAAAGGAGTCACTTCAGAATCATAGGTGTCCCAGAAAATGAAGAAAGAGAAAAAGGGATAGAAGGTTTATGTGAACAAATCATAGAGAAAAACTTTCCTAACCTGGGGAAAGACAGAGATATCCAAATCCAGGAAGCACAGAGAACTCTCATTAGATTCAACAAAAACCAACCATCAACAAGGCATATCATAGTCAAATTCACAAAATACTCGGCAAGGAAAGAATCATGAAAGCAACAAGGGGAAAAAAGTCCTTAACCTATAGAGAAGACAGATCAGGTTTGCAGCAATCCTATCCACAGAGACTTGACAGGCCAGAAAGGAGTAGCAGGATATATTCAATGTGCTGAACTGAAAATATGCAGCCAAGAATTTTTTATCCAGCAAGGCTGTCATTCAAAACAGAAGGAGAGATAATAAGTTTCCAGACAGACAAAAACTAAAGGAGTCTGTGACCCCTAAACCAGCCTTATGAGAAATTTTAGGGGGGACTCTTTGTGGGGAGAAATATGAAAAAAAAAAAGAAAAGAAAAGAAAAGAAAAGAAAAGAAAAGAAAAGAAAACAATAAAGACCAAAAGCAACTAAGAAAAAGGACCAGAGAACACCACAAGAAACTCCAAGTCTACAGGCAATATAATGGCAACAAATTCATATCTTTCAGTATTGACTCTAAATGTCAATGGACTAAACACTCCAATCAAAAGACACAGGGTAACAGAATGAATAAAAAAACAAGGTCCATCTATAAGCTGTTTACAAGAGACCCATTTGAGACCTAAAGACACCTTCAGATTGAAAGTAAGGGGATGTAGGACCATCTATCATGCTAATGATCAACAAAGGAAGCTGAAGTAGCCATACTTGTATCAGACAATCTAGATTTTAAAACAAACTGTAACAAAAGATGAAGAAGGGCATTATATTAGAATTAAGGGGTTTATCCACCAAGAAGATCTAACAATTGTAAACATTTATGCTGCAAACGTGGTAACACCCAAATATATAAATCAATTAATAACAAACATAAAGAAGCTCACAGATAATAATACCATAATTGTAGGGGACTTCAACACCCAACTTACATCAATGGACAGATCATTTACACATAAAATCAACAAGGAAACAATGGCTTTGAATGACACACTAGACCAGATTGACTTAACAGATTTTTATAGAACATTTCATCCTAAAGAAAAGGAATTAAACATTCTTCTCAGGTGCACATGGAACATTCTCCATAATAATTAGCATACTGTGAAACAAATCAGCTCAACACATACAAAAAGATGGAGATCATACTGTGCATATTTTTAGACCACAACACTATGAAACTTAAAATCAATCACAAGAAAAAATTTGGAAAGACAATAAATACCTGGAGACTAAAGCACATCCTACTAAAGAATGAATGGGCTAACCAAGAAGTTAAAGAGGAAATTAAAAAGCACATGGAAGCCAATGAAAATGATAACACCACAGCCCAAAACCTCTGGAACACAGCAAAGGCAGTCTTAAGAAGGAAGTATATAGAAATCCAGGCCTTCCTAGGAAGGAAGAAAGGTCTCAGATACACAACCTAACCATACACCTTAAAGAGATGGAAAAATATCAGCAAATAAAACCAAAACCAGCAGAAGACAGTAAATAATAAAGATTAGAGCAGAAATCAGTGTTATTGAAACCAAACCAAACCAAAACAAAACAAAAAACAGTAGAAGAGATCAATGAAACCAGAAGCTGGTTCTTCGAATTAACAAAACTGATAACCCCCTAGCCAGTTTGATCAAAAGGAAAAAGGAAAAGACCCAAATAAATAGAATCAAGAATGAAAGAGATCACAACCAACACTGCAGAAATACAAACAATAATAAGAGAATATTGGGAGCAATTATATGCCAATAAATTGGGCAATCTGAAAGAAATGGACAAATCCCGACAAACATTTAAGCTACCAAAACTGAAACAAGAAAAAACAGGGAATCTGAACAGACCCATAACCATAACCAGTAAAGAAATCAAATCAGTAATCAAAAATTTCCAAAAAACAAAAGTCCAGGGTGAGATGGCTTTCCAAAGGAATTCTACCAAACATTTAAAGAAGAGTTAACACCTATTTTTCGAAGCTGTTCCAAAAATTGAAATGGAAGGAAAACTTCCAAACTCATTCTATGAAACCAGCATTACTCTGATTCCAAAACGAGACAAAAGACCCCACTGAAAGGGAGAACTACCAATTTCCCTGATGAACATGGTTGCAAAAATCCTCAACAAGTTACGAGGCAACTGGATCCAACAATACATTAAAAGAATTACTCACCACAATCAAGTGGGATTTATACCTGAGATGCAGGGCTGGTTCAATATATGCAAAACAATCAGTTTTTGATTCATCATATCAATAAAAGAAAGGACAAGAATCACATGATTCTCTCAATACATGCAGAGAAAGCATTTGACAAAATACAGCATTCTTTCTTGATAAAAACCCTCAAGAAAGTAAGGATAGAAGGATGATACCTCAAGATCATAAAAGCCATAAAGGAAAGACCCACTGCTAATATCATTCTCAATGAGGAAAAACTGAGAGCTTCCCCCTAAGGTCTGAACAGAGATGTCCACGCTTGCCACTGTTATTCACCGTAGTATTGGAAGTCCTAGCCCCAGCAATCAGACAACACAAAGAAATAAAAGGCATCCAAATCAGCAAGGAGGAAGTCAAACTTTCACTATGTGCAGATGACGTGATACTCTTTATGGAAAACCCAAAAGATTCTACCAAAAAACTGCTAGAACTGATCCATAAATTCAACAAAGTCACATGATATAAAATCAATGCACAGAAATCAGCTGCATTCTTATACACCAATAATTAAGCAACAGAAAGAAATCAAGGAATTGATCCCACTTACAACTGCACCAAAATCCATAAAATATCTAGGAATAAATCTAACCAAAGAAGTGAAAAATCTTTACACTGAAAACTATAGAAATTTTATGAAAGAAATTGAAAA
Organism: Proteles cristata cristata; assembly: GCA_017311185.1. Taxonomy (NCBI): domain Eukaryota; kingdom Metazoa; phylum Chordata; class Mammalia; order Carnivora; family Hyaenidae; genus Proteles; species Proteles cristata. The sequence goes on from JAESUZ010000956.1 coordinate 674,219, forward strand.
AGACACAAAAAATTGGAAAAATATTCCATGCCCCTGGATTGGAAGAAAAATATTGTTGGGCACCTCAGTGGCTCAGTTGGTTGAGCGTCTGACTTCGGCTCAGTTCATGATCTCATGGTTCATGAGTTCAAGCCCCTCATCAGGCTCTGTGCTGATAGCTCAGAGCCTGGAACCTGTCTTCAGATTCTGTGTCTCCCTCTTTCTCTGACCCTCCCCTGCTCGCTGTCTCTCTCTCTCTCTCAAAAATAAATAAAACATTAAAAAATTTAAAAAACATATTGTTAAAATGTTGATACAACCCAAAGCAACCTAAATATTCAATGTAATTCCTATCAAAATAGCACCAGCATTCTTCAGAGTGAGAACAAACAACTCTAAAATTTGTACGTAACCAGAAATGACCCCAAATAGCCAAAGCAAACTTGAAATAGAAAACCAAAGCTGGAGGCATCACAATCCTGGATGTTAAGCTATATTACAAAACTATAATCATCAAGACAGTATGGTACTGGCAAAAACATAGACACTCAGATCAATGAAACAGAATAAAACCCCAGAAATGGACCCACAAATGCATGGCCAACTAATCTTTGACAAAGCAGCAAAGAATATCCAACAGAATAAAGACAATCTCTTCAGCAACTGGTGCTGGGAAAATGGGACAGCGACATACAGAAAAATGAACCTAGATCACTTTCTTATACCATACACAAAAATAAATTCAAAATAGATGAAAGGCCTAAACATAAGACAGGAAGCCATCAAAATCCTAGAGGAGAAAATGGGCAAAAATCTCTCTGACCTCCACTCAACAGGTCTCTGCAGGCAAGGGAAACAAAAGCAAAAATGAACCATTGGGGCCTCATCAAGATACAAATCTTCTGCAGTGAACGAAACAGTCAAAAAAACTAAAAGGTAACCAATGGAATGGGAGAAGATACTGGCAGATGACATATTAAATAAAGGGCTAGTATTCAAAATCTATAAAGAAGTTATCAAACTTGACACCCAAAAAAAAAAAAAAATCCAGTGAAGAAATGGGCAAAAAACATGAACAAACACTTTTCCAAAGAAGACACCCAGATGACTAACAGACATGAAAACATGCTCAACATCACACATCATCAAGGAAATATATGCCAAAATCACAATGAGATACCATCTGACACCTGCCAGAATGGCTAAAATTAACTCAGGCAACAACAGATGTTGAGGAAGATATGGAGAAAGAGGATCTCTTCTGCACTGCTGGTGAGAATACAATCTGGTGCAGCCACTCTGGAAAACAGTACAGAGGTTCCTCAAAAAATTAAAAATAGAACTATGTAGGACCTAGCAATAGCACTACTAGGTATTTATCCAAAGGATACAGGTATGTTGTTTCAAAGGGGCACAAGCACCCTAATGTTTATAGCAGTGCTATCGACAATAGCCAAAGTATGGAAAGAGCCCAAACGTCCACCAACAGATGAATGGATAAAGTAGATGCATATATATGTATACACACAATGGAGTATTACTTGGCAGTAAAAAAGAACGAAATCTTGCCATTTGCAACTACATGGATGGAACTAGAGGATATTGTGCTAAGCAAAATTAGTCAGAGAAAGACAAATATCATGACTTCATTCATATGAGGAATTTAAGATACAAAACAGATGAACATAAGTGAAGGAAAGCAAAAATAATATAAACAGAAGGAGGTGGACAAAACATAAGAGACCCCTAACTACAGAGAACACACTGAGGGTTGCTGGAGGGGTTGTGGGTGGGGAGACGGGCTAAATGGGTAAGGGGCATTAAGGAAAACACTTGTTGGGTTGAACACTGTGTGTTATACACAGGAGATGAATCACTGGAATCTGCTCTTGAAACCATTATTGCATTACATCTAACTCAGATGTAAATAAATAAATAAGTAAATAGAAAAATAAAAGGTATACATGAATCAGTCTATACTATAAATGTATATATTATATAAGACCTTCCCTTCTATAGATATAATGTAACTTTCTCGGGATGGGGGTGGGTTACAAGCCTTTGGATTGTATTCATACAAGTCTGTATTTATTTATAGACCATTAAGATTACAGATATTTGTATTTATCAAAATGCTTCTGAGATAGAGTTCTATATTACATTTATCTGTAATTCATATAAGAATATTAATAGTATCAAAATTCAAGTCTGAATTTTGAACCATGGAGGAGATTTTATTTATCAAAGATGGCCGAACATATATATCCCCTCCCATTTGCTCTTCCTATAACGTGATGCTGATGTTCCTGGGCCGGGAGACAGGATCTATGTTCTCTCTCAGTGAACTAAGACAGGCCTTTGTAACTAACTAACACAGTAAGGCAGATGTGACACTATGTAACTTCTGAACCTAGATCTCAAAATCAGTACAGCTTCTGTTTGACTCTCCAAGAGTTCATCCTTGGAGACTCAAGCTATGAGAAAACTCAAACTAGCTTACAGAGAAAGATCAATGGTGTGTTAGATGCGGCAAATTGATATTGGCTTACTTACGAGAGGCAACTGTTAAACCTTTAAGAAGTTTGTGAATCAGTTACCAAACACAGCCATTATTACAAATTGGGTTATATAAACCAAACAATTAAATAAGTTCTATTAAAAACAAAGATGATAAATACTCAAACCTCATCATTTTCTAGAATTGTTACTATATTTCACTATTACCCATGTTCTAAAGGTTATTAATGGCTGTTGTCTCCATGTGGTAGAAATGCTATACAGTAATGTGCTATTGCTACCAGACACTCCTTCCCAACTCTAGAAATCAAACCTTAAAAATAGAACTACTCTAAATCTTCTCCTTTAAAATTTGAAAACAATTCTTAAAAAGATCAAACAGATCCATGAAGAATTTAACTGCTTGAAAGAACAACGTCCAACATTCTTTAAAGAAACACACAGCCTAACATGTAATTAACACAGAAGTCAAAGTATCTATGATCCAAACAATTACTATCACTAGGTATGAACAAAGGGTATAATAGGCAAGAGTTACAGACCCAAAAATGACAGACATGACACAATTACCATACAGAAACAAGAAAACACCTATTACAAATATATTCCACATAATCAAAAAAGGTAAAGAAAAAAACAAACATAAAGAACGAAATGGAAGGGTTTTTTTTTTAATTTGTTTTTTGTTTGTTTTTTGGGGGTTTCCTTGGTAACAGCTTTACTGAGATATAATTCACATGGAGAAACAAGAAATTTTTTAAAAGAAGTAGAACTTCTAAGGATGAAAAATGTACAATATCTAAAATGAACATTTCACTGAATGAGATTTATGGCAAATTAGGCCACAGAAGATTACTGAATTTGGAAACATAGCAGGAGAACTGATCTAAAATGAAGCACCAGGTGTAAAAAGACAGAACACATGGAAGAGCTTGACTTGTAGATGTTCCTTTCCCTTTTTTCCTGAGTGCCATTTTTAACAAGTAGCAAAGTCTTATTTCAAAACATCCTAAGTCGACTGCCTTACTGACAACAGAAAACGGTATTATTATCAGATTTATCTTTCTCTTTAAGCATACCTCTCCATTTCTGTAGGTATTTCATACTAAGGCTTTCATGCTGACCCCAAATCCAAATTTTACCTTCTGAGGAAGGATAGATACCTTAATGCCTGACCCCTCTAAATTGTGACTTCTTTTTTCTTTTGGCTTTCCTTTGATCTCATTCTCTACCTCATTTTGAGGGATAATGGAGGAAGAAGCATTTTATGTCATCCCTTACAACTTCTCCAAGGCCAAAAACTAAAGAAATACTTCTCAGCCATCTATAAATCCAACACCACCCCCAGAAGTCCAAGAGCTCAAGAATGGTGGTTTTATCCAAAGATGCATACAGAAAGAACACTACCATGCTAAAAAACCACAGAGTAGATTTACATGTTCTGACACTGCAAACTGTTTAGAAGTTCTCTGTTAAGTGGAAAATACAGTTGCAAATTAATACATACAGTACAATACAATTTATAAAACACAGTTGACCCTTAAACAACATGGTTTGAACTACATAGCTACACTTACCTGGGGATTTTTTTTTATTATTAAATAACAGTATACTACTGTGAATGTATTTCTCTTATGATTTTCTTGATAACATTTTGTTTCCTCTAGCTTACTTTGGTCTAAAAATACAGCATATAATATATATAACACACAAAATATGCATTATCAGAAGGCCTCGCTGAAACATAGGGACTATGGGGTGCTTTCATTGACTACCTTCTCCATTTCTGTATTGTTTGAAATTTTTATAACATGAATGTTTTACTTTTAAAAGCAGGACAGAGACACCTGGGTGGCTCAGTCGATTAAGCATCCAACTCTTGATTTCAGCTTAGGTCATGATCTCATGGTCATGGGATCAAGTCCCACATCAGGCTCTAAGCTAGGCATGCCTCTACCTGGCAATCTCTCTCTCTCTCTCTCTCTCTCTCAAAATAAATAAAGATTTTTAAAAAATCAGGACAAAAATCAGGTAGGAGAAATAAAAGAGAAAATGAAGAGAACTATAGCGAACTGCAGAACTCCAGCTCTACCTCCACTCCCCCAACCTCCTACTCACACCACCACACATGGAGGGGCCAAACTATTCGAGCACAATGGAGATCTTTTTCTACAAAGGAAAAAATGGCACAACCCTCCAATAACCTCCTCTGCTCTTTGGAAAATACAGTATCAGTGCTATGACTCCTGAGAATGAAGACTTCTCACCCCAAGACTCACCAGCATCCCCAGACATTAATGAATCACTTCTTCCTTCCTTTTCTTGGACTTTCTTTGCTTTCTTTTGTACAGGCTCATCACTTTCCAGTGGTCTCTTTTTACTTCTGCCAATTCCCACAACCTGTATTGGCAAATGATGTGTTACGTCTAATCTCAAAACTTGATGTATACAAAATAATTTAAACCTTACTTCTGAATGACAAGGTCTTTCCCTTCCACTCTTCACAGAATCATATACTTTCGACTCTGGAAAGAACTGTGGGTGAACTGTCTTCACCGTCATGAAAGACAGTGTAAAGACTGGCACGTCATAAGCCTCAGCACCTCAAGGCCTGCTACAATCAATTAGAACCAAGAATGATATCTTTATGTACTCAGTCACTGTTAACCTAACACAGATTGCAAACTCTTGATCATCCTACTTACTTATGTTAAATAAAATAGCTTTAAAAAATATCCATTTAGGAAAGGTGAAATTAAGTAGATAAGAAAAGAACATTATCATTTTGAAACGTGAATTCTAAATGTACCTCTTTCATATTCAAACTTGGCTTATGTTCACCACCAAAGAAACCATAAGGTTGTGAACTATTTGCTGGGAGGGAACCTTATAAAAAATTAAGATCTTCACTGAATAACCTCTAAAGGTTTGGTGTAAAATAAAGTCTTGGTGTATTCATGAAAATGTAGACTATCATCAAAAATCAAAGACGGAAGGGGAGCAATCACTTTACGGAAGAAATATAAATGAAAGGAAGAAGACTCTGAAGAAGTTGTCACCCCATCTGTTTTAAAACTTGGAGGGTGCAGGCACCTGGGTGGCTCAGAAGGCGCATTGGAAAGGCTCAGGTTATGATCTCACAGGTTTGTGAGTTTGATGAGCCCTGCCTCTAGTTGCACTAGCAATGCAGTGCCTGGTTGGAATTCTGTATCTCCCTCTCTCTCTGCCCATTTGCCCGATTATTCTCTCTCTCTCTCAAAACAAAAGAAATTTGGAAGGTGGCTAAAAGCCAGTCTGCAATCCCTTTCCTTATCCTCAGCTCAAAAATACAATACCAGGGGAGCCCCAGTGAGGGGCTCACCTTAGGTTTTCTCTTGGTGGCAGTTAACCTGGTAGAAACAAAACAAACTTACTTTATTCAGTTGAGGGGTGGCAAGCAACAGGAAGGAACCAATGACTAACCATTCACATCTGTACCACCTTAAGGAACTTAACCCATATTGTGTCTCAGACTTTACAATCTTGGCTATAAGGAGTAGTCACTAAGGAACTGCACTATATGACTGCTTTGACCCTAGTCGCTTAAAATATTAGCACCACTATTGCAGCCTTAAGAACTAGAGATTTAGGGGCGCCTGGGTGGCTTAGTCAGTTAAGCGTCCGACTTTCACTTAGGTCATGATCTCGCGGTTCATGGGTTCGAGCCCCGTGTCGGGCCTTGTGCTGACTGCCAGCTCAGAGCCTGGAGCCTGTTTCAGTGTGTGACTCCCTCTCTCTCTGACCCTCCCCTGCTCACACTGTCTCTCTCTCTCTCTCCTAGAAATAAATAAAACATTAAAAAAAAAAAAAAGAACTAGAGATTTAGCGGCAATTTTCTTCCAATCACTTAACCAAGTATATATAAACAAAGTAAATAAAGCTCCTCTTCAACTTCCAATCCATTAAAAAAAAAAAAAGAGGCAGAATGGAGGTTAAAAGATGTATCCTTTGTCCACAGGCCTCTACCCCCATCAGAATGAAAGTCAGGAGCCCTTTGTTCGTGCCTCAGGTCTGCCATCAAGAACCTGTGTGATCTTGGCCTCAAGTCTATTACTCCCAAGTGGAAAGCACAGTCTTTGAACTAAATCTTGAACAGAAAGGCCGGCCTGGCTTTTCCCGCCTTCTCCTTTTTGAGCGCGCCCCTATCTCAGCGGGCCTGCCCAGCTCGTCGATTCTCGCGTACATTCGTCACCTCCTCCTGCTCCACCCACAAGCATCGTCCCCGCCCATCTTGTCTCGCCCCACCTCCCCGCCGGCCCCGCCCCGTCCTGGACCGAACCCACCACGTGTGGCTGCCACTGAGGCGGGAGAGTGGACGCTAGGGGCGCTGCGGAGTCGGAGTCAGGGTCGGCCTTCGGGGATGCACCCGTAGGGGACGACGTGGATTTCAGGTTTCCCGAAGACTGGAAGAATCTGCTCAAAACCGCTTGCTTTGCAGGAGCTGGGCCGGCGGCAGCGGCACGACCAGAGGCAGGCTTCCGACCCGACATTTCGGGTCCCAGAGTGACGACACTAGGCCAAGGCCGAGCCGGGAGCGCGACCGCAGCTCCCCACGTCTGCGGGCGCGAGCACGTTACGACCCTGCCGTGCGCCGGGGCGGGAGGCGGAGTCTCAGCCGCACAAATGGGAACGAGGGGGCGGGGCGGCTGCGATTTCGCGCCAAACTCGGTGGGGATTCCCGGTGTGGCGAGGAGCGCTGTGGTGTTCACACCTGCTGCCATGGTTCGTCCGCTGAACTGTATCGTCGCTGTATCCCAAAACATGGGCATCGGCAAGAACGGGGACCTGCCCTGGCCCCCGCTCAGGTACCTGCGGGCCCGGAAGTGTTTTGGGTGTTTGGGGAGAGGGGTGCTGGCGCGGGTTGCCTTTGATCGTGGCACCAGGGAGGGGCCTGACACTCTCAGTGGGAGGGTGGGGTCGGACTTGGTACCTGAGCGGACCAGCGCTAGGCCACTGCGTCCTTCCGCGGTCTGGAGCCGGCAGGCCCTGTTCTTGGTTTGCGTCCTGCTCCTGTTTCCTGGCGAGGACTTTGCCCCGCCGCGCGGTGCCGCGGAACAAAGTCCTGGTGCCTGAGAACCCACCCCCACACCCCGCAGGGCAGCGTCTGCCGGGAGCGTTAGAGCTTGAGCCCAGCAGATAATGTTATGAGTAACGCTGTTTGTCTAACTTATAGGAATGAATTCAAGTATTTCCAGAGAATGACTACAACCCCATCAGTAGAAGGTAATGTGGGTTTTTTAACTGATTGAGGTTTGAGAAACCTGTTGTTTGAGTAAACTTATCAGTACAAATTTTACTTTTAAAGTTTTCCATGTTAATCAGGGACCTTTTGTCTTACCACTGATTTATATGCAGTTCCCAAGGTTGTCACCCTTTTTTAAAAAAAAAAAAAACCTTTGAAATTTTATGTGGGCACGCGTAAATTGAGGTACTAGGCAGAATTAGTAGCCTGGTACAGGCCTTGGTGAAAGAGCGTGGAAAGGAGAGGAGGAGGCCTTTGGCATAGCTGCTACAAACAACCATAGGGCCTGGAGATCAGTGAAGAGGATAAAAGTCTAAAAAAACGGTTCCATGATACTCAGTATGGAGATCAGGAAGGGATCAAGGATGAACTCTCAGATCTTCAGTTTGAGAGTCTGGGTGACATGGAGAATAAAGAAGTGGAGAAGAGTGTGCAGTTGTAATGATAATTTTGAGGTTTGAGGAATTTGTGGGATCTCTAGGATAGTTTTAGGTACAGGAAAGTAGGTGAATTGAGCTACTGGACAGGACAACCAAGGAAGAGAATATAGTGGTGAGATGCCCATTTAAAACCTTAAAGATCTGTATTTATTTGCTCATAAAAGAAACAGTAGTAGACTAAAAGAGAAACAGTCAAGCAGAAAGCAGATGCGGCATAACTCTAACAGCTACAGGGTCCTTGGGTCTTGCACTTGGGTCACTGGTAGAGACAAGATAGCAAAGCTTGAAGCTAAAGAATTGACATGAACTACTCTCTAGAATCCAAAGTATGATCTGGTAATAGGAAAAGCATCCAATGCCTGGCCTATTCACTTGCTTTCAGTAAACACAGTATTTCTTGGATGAGTGGATGAAAGGATACCAAGGTTGTCTCGGCTTGCTGTTTTTGTTTTTTGGTTTTTTTTCCCCCATGTCTTTCTATGCTCTTTACTGATCATCTCCACCTTTGTTGTTAGGTCAGGTCTGTACCATTTCTCATCAGAATTCCTCACCTCTTGGCTCTGATACTTTTGATAATTGATATCTCCTTATTAACCCCTAAAGCTCTGTTCTTGAAAATGAAGTGCATATTCTACAGGGGGCACCATGAAGGCTGGAGGCTTTTCAAGAGTCCAGGAGCCTGCAGTGGAATGCCAGAAGCATCTTCATAAAGACCCTTAACACTGAGGCTCTCGTTTTCCTGCTGCTAAAAAAAATGTTGCTCTTCCTACCTAATCTCATCTGCTCCATGGTTTAAATTACTGTCTAAAGGCTCACATGCCCCTCAACTGTGTATTTCCAACTCAACCCCTCAAGAGGTATTATAATGTGTAAAGAATACAGACTCTTCATGCAGACTGTCTGGATTCATATATGTTCCGCTAGCTAGGAGAGTTTTGTGGCTTTGGGTGAATCTCTTAACTTCTCTGTGCCTCAGTATCCCCATTTATAAAGTGGTGACATTAATAGTACCAATTTAAAAAGGTGGTAGTGAGGATTAAAGAAGTTTGTAGAAAACACCCCTCCTGGTGATTTAAACTGTGTGATAAGCGCAACAGAAGTGTTAGCTCTTACTCTGCACTTGGATGTCCCTTTGTGGTACCCACAAATGCAACATGTTCAGAACTGAAGTCATCATCTTGCCTTCCAGACATGTTCTTACTAAAAACATTTTCTTGACAGAAGTGATTTTCTAGAATTTTTTAAAAACTATGTGCCTGTGTTGAGAATTTTAGGTTGAGAATAAAAATTGTATCCTAAGTTTAAATAGATGCAAATTTGGGGGTTATAAATATTGACATTGTAAAATCTGTCACATTACTCTTAAGTGTATCCACTGAATCTATATATCATAACAATTTTGTACTCAGTAACCTTTAAAAAAATATATGTGAACAAGCTCTTCATCAAAAGTCCATCAAAAGTCAGAAATTTTTCTTTACTCCTTTTATCTCCTTAAACTTGCATTCTATTTTACTTTATTCATAGAATTTTCCCCCTATATTTCTATTAATAAAATATATGTACCCACATTAATATACATATACATTGAAATTTTAAAACTTCACTTCATGAGACCTTAAGGCTACAGTTACTGAGCCATAGAGTAGTTATCATTACCATGGTTATCATTATATAATTAGAAGCAAAATATTATGTATTCTAATAACTACTAAAAATAAAAAGTGAACATTTATTGAAAATGCATCTCTTAATGAAATGGATGGGGCTTTTTCTTCTTGATTAGTTCATGTACCCGTCCCTCTCCTTGGATGATGATAATATATTCCTGGAGTGAGATAGGGCTCAGGAACAATTTAATTTTTTATTTTGATTTTTTGTAGATATGAGTGCTGAGTAACTTGTCTATGGAAAGAAGATAGAAAAGAAAGAAATTACATTCAATTCCTTTAATTCCTTGAACTCCTGAATTATATGCCAGAAATCACATGACAATCCACTGTCTAAAATTATTTTTATTAATCTAGTACCTCAAATGCATTGTCTCCTGTAAATCTGCTCTTATGTTCCTGACTCATTGATTTCTCAGACCCTTCATTGGGTTCTCTTTCAATTTAGTTGAAAGCAATGAATTCAGAACCACTTGACTTAAAACAATTTGTTAATTGTTATAGTAATTCAGTTTCACAATTTCTGGGAAATGTATTAAAAATGTTTTACTGTGAAAAAAAAAATTCAAACTAATGATGAGTGTTTAGAACAGACACATGCACTACTTTTGATAGCCCACCAGAACATACCAAGAATTATAGAAATGTATATATTCCTTTGATCCCAATATCTGACTCCTAAGATTTATCTTCCATGTTATTTATCAAAAATGGAAGCTATGTGTATAAAGTTTCTATAGAAGCATTATACATAAAAGAGAGGCCCAGGGCGCCTGGATGGCTTAGTCGGCTAAGCGTCCGACTTTCGGTTAGGTCATGATCTCCCGGTTCGTGGGTTCGAGCCCCGCGTCGGGCTCTGTGCTGACTGCCAGCTCAGGGCCTGGACCCTGCTTCAGATTCTGTGTCTCCCTCTCTCTCTGACCCTCCCCTGCTCGCGCTGTCTCTCTCTCTCTAGAAATAAATAAAACATTAAAAAAATTAAAAAAAAAAAAAAAAAGAGAGGCCCAATTGAAAGTTTTAGCTTTTTAAGTGAGTGGACTACTAAGCAACTATCTTGAAAAGTATCACTATTAATATAAATAAAAAGTATACAAATGAATAATACTATCATATCAAACAGTTAAACAGTACTTGTTAGATGTTCTAAATCCTCAATCCCCTCTATAACCCTAGAACTAGAAACTACTGTTATCTCCATTTTATAAATAAGGAAAGTAACACACAGAAGATTCATGACTTGTCTCGTAGGTGACTGAATATGTTCAGCTTCAGCACTTTGTCCCAGAATCTTGGCTATTCACTATTATACGTGATTGCAATTGATTAAAACTAAATATTGGCTATAAAAATTGACACAGGGAAAAATAGTTAATATAATTAGGAAATGGGTGATAAATGTCAATTTTGTTAAGCCTGTTTTAAATTTTAATTTTTGAAGCAGATCCACTAGGTGTCACTGTGACAATCATATCTATGCACGTATAAGTAGATATATGAAAATATAAATGTATACTCCCAAAATATACTTATTTTTATGTGATTTTCTAGGTAAACAGAATTTGGTGATTATGGGTAGGAAGACATGGTTCTCGATTCCTGAGAAGAATCGACCTTTAAAGGACAGAATTAATATAGTTCTCAGTAGAGACCTGAAGTAAGTATTACAACAAATTCACCGCAAGAAAATCATGCCCCATTTCTTATGGTAGAGGTCTGTGTATGACAAAATAGTATAAATACAGCACTGTTGATCAAGCTGCTTAATGTCATAAAGGTGCTTACAGAAAATGCATAAGCAGTTATGCAGGCGACATGACAGTAATTTCACTCTGCTACTTAAGTGATTTCACCACTCTGAAAAGTTACATTAAATCTCACTAGGATAACAGCTTTGCCAGTTCCCTTGAACTGTTACTCACTAGACTCAAGTATCATTTATACAATACAGTTAATAACTTTTTTCTGGTTTCACATGTGTTTTGGGGGTTTACCAAGATTAAGTGGTTTATCCCCTCTCCATACCCTATCCTGAATACAATAAGATATACATTTTAGGATGGGGTAAAACTCAGTCATAACCTTGTACCCTATTGTCCTAGTTTACCACCACACCCAAATAATATTTTGTACTTGTATTCTTTACACAATGTCTACAGGTGAAAAAAAAAAATGAAAGGATTGAAATCAACCTAGGGATTCTGGAGAAAAAGAAGTCTCTTTGACTTCTACTAGGAATTTTCCTGTCCTCCAATCTAACATTGGAGTAGATAGTTCCTGATGTCTTGGAAATGCCCTGGGGACTTTATTATGAGGAGTTGGCTTACACATTTGTGGGTGCTGGCTAGGCAAGTCCAGATCTCTCTAAGGCAGACCATCAAGAAGGGCATGCTGGAACTCTCCAGCAGGGGCTGAAACTTCTATCTGCAGGTGAAATTTTTTCTTCAGGGAAGCTGCAGAACTTCTCTTAAGGCCTTTCAACTGATTGAATCCTGCCTCCCCAAATTGAAGTCACCAATTTATCAATTTAATCATGTCTACAGAAAACCTTCACAGCAACACTTCGATTAGTGTCTGAATAACCAAGTACTAGAGCCCAGCCAAGTGAACACATCACAGACCATCACACCATGAGCAGGAGAAAAACATTACACAACTTTAGGCTAAGGGAATTCAGGCTTATATAAAGTTTTTCCCAAATCTCTTCTAGAATGGCACAGGTAAAAACATGACAGAAAGTATACCACAATATTTGCATTGATCGCCTTTGGATGATGAAGAATATGTTGATGAACATTTTGCCATCTGCCTCAGTCTTCATACTGTTCTCTTTATTCTGGTTGCTAGGATATTCTGATTATCTTTTCACTTGGTGGAATCCAAATTCACAGACTCTATAGCCATTCCCAGAGACTCTTTAATAACATCTTGAATACTACTCAAGTTTATTTATGGCTAGCTTGAGCTAAAACAGATAGAAAGAAATCTCAGTGGGGAAGAGACTCAGTTGAGCCTGCAAATCTCCTCAGATGATAAGTCTAATTTCTTCTTTATGACCCCCCTGTGGTATATGTAATTGGGTTTGGTTGTTTCTCGCGTATTTATATATAACATTTTTTGCTATATTTCACTTGTTTTTTTAAGGCAGAAAATTTCATAAGTCTTTATTATCCATTTTTCTAAGGAAATAAAGATACCAGTTAGGAAAAATTATTTAGAGTTTATTTTTTGTGCTTCCTTCTGCTTCCCAACTTGGGGGTCAGTTACACACATAACCTGGGCACCTGCTGTATGCCATACAGCGCTAGGTTCTAAATTAAATGGGAGAGATTTACCCATGTAATCACTATTGCTCAGGCAAGCTTTTAAAAATACTCAATTTTTCACCACCAACCTCCAATGTAAGAAGAAGTTGAATCCTCAAGGTAACTCCAGACTTTGCTGTCAGATTCTAATTATTTGCCATAACTATTTCCTTAAAGTATAGGGAGAAAATGCTTTTCCAAAGCTATCTCTACATTCAAGTTGGTGGCTTTAAAAGAAATATGCACTACATTCAGAAAATAGATTGGCATTTTCTCAAACTGTTAAACTTAGAGTTCTGTCACATGACCCAGCAGTTCCACTCCTTGGTTTATGAAATGAAGGAGAAATGAAACCACATGACCACATAAAAACTTGTATGCAAATGTTCATAGGAGCATCATACATAATAGCCAAAAAGGTAGAAACATCCCAAATGTCCATCAACTGATGAACGGACCAAAGTGTCCTATATGCATACAATGGAATATTCACAATAAAAAGAGGAACCTATATATGCTACAACAAGGATCAACTTTGAAAACAGTATGCTAAGTGAAGAAAAAAAAAAAAAAAAGGCCATGTAATTCTCTTTATGTGAAATTTCTGGAACTGACAAATTCATAGACACAGAAAGTAAATATTGGTTTCCTGAGTGGGGATGGGAGTGGGGAATGATTGCTAATGGATACAGGGTTTCTTTTGGGGAGGATGGAAATGTTCTAAAAGTAGATAGTTGAGGGGCGCCTGGGTGGCTCAATTGGTTAAGCGTCCAACTTCAGCTCAGGTCATAATCTCACAGTTCGTGGGTTTGAGCCCTGTGTCTGGCTCTGTGCTGACAGCCAGCTCAGAGGCTGGAGTCTGTCTTCGGATTCTGTATCTCTCTCTCTCTGACCCTCCCCTGCTCACGCTGTCTCTTCCTGACTCTCAAAAATAAATAAAACATCAAAAAAGTTAGAAGTAGATAGTGGTGATAGTTTTATAACTCTATGCACATACTAAAAAGTTTCTGAATTTTACACACTAAAAGGATAAATTGTATGGTATATGATTTGTAGCTGAATAAAGTAATTTTTTCAGGCTTTGGAACCAAAAATTAAATAAATTTTACCACAGTGCGGTAGTTTTGACAGCATCTTAAGTAAGTCCAAAATTGCCTTCATGATATAAGATGTTGTAAATTGTCTTCAACCCATGAAAGTTATTTGACGTTTCATAGTATAATAATTTTTTATGGCCTGTCATTCTCCACAGTGATTAAAGCTTTCTCTCTTCTTTCCTCACCATTCACACAGTTGATATAGCAAAGACTTACCAACCTGCCTTCTAATACCCACTCTCCTACCTATTAATTTGAAGCCTCGCTGAGCCTCAGTTTCCTTATCTACTAAATGGGATTAATAATGAGAACTTCTTAGGGTGATTTTGAGGATTCATTGAAATTTCGTATGTTAAATTTCTGGCACACAGAAAGTACCCTACCAATATCAGATCCTACTATGTAGGGAGTTGTAACACACAGACTCCAGTCAGGCTGCTGGAGTTCACATCTCAGGTCCACCATTTCCTAGATCTGTTACCACTGGCCACTGAATCCCTCACCCTCAATATCATCTATAAAAGGAATGAAAGTACTTACATAGGACTGCTCATATGAGGCAGATAAAACGCTACCTGTTCCCACTACTTGGGAGAGCGAGTGGGTACTCAAATGTTAGATATTTTCTTTCTAATGTAACTATCCATCAGGTAAAAAGCAGCCTCTCTTGAATAGGGAGGAAAGAAGTATCACTGGTGTGCCTACTATGTGCATTATGTCTTAGTCCTCATGCCAACTCTCTGTGGGAACTAAGACTCTTAAGTTGGAAACAAGATATCAATGATATCCACATGCTTCTTGACTATATATGCAACCACATTCCAAACCTCTCTTGTCAGAGAATGCAATCTCTTTTAGTCTGAGATAAATGTAGGAAGGAAATTTAGCAATGAAATAAGTCACAGTATTGAGTGCTTGCTATATGCTATTCATTGTTAGTTCTAGGATTTGTGCTTTCACACAATGAACACGTTGGGCTAATTTACTTATTTTTTTCTATCTACCTTGGATCAAATGTTTCAAATTTCTAAAGCAATAAAGAGTAACATTTTACAGAAAGATTTCCTCCATGTCTTTATGATAACTAAAATCTAAAACAAATCCTTAATCTGGTCTTTGTTTTCCTTTTCCAGACTCACTACAAAATTTGGTCAAAAAAGTAGTCTTTACCTTAAGCCCTGGAACCATTTCATGCCATTCTTCCACAGTCTACACAGAATGATTGCCCTTTTTCTTTGAAGTCCACCCCAGCCATTTATACCACCTTCTGAATTATTTTTGCTATAACCCACCAACTTTTAGGACACCTCTTCTAATTCTCCTCTTACGTCAGATCCTATATCACCATATTTCATTCTACCCTGACTCCTGTCATCATTTCTGACTTCAGCATCCTCAGTTACTAAAACCACGTTGACTCTGTTTCAATCATTCCAGACTTTATTAACTAGACTATCTTCTCCCCAAGCTCAAATCTACATTCAGTTCTCCCCCTACACAGCCTTGTCCAACCTACTCGCTGCAGCCGCTCTGACACCTTAGAGAATTCCTTGGCTCATTTAACCTCACCCTGGCGTCTGAGTCCTTTTCCAGCTTTTAGACAAAGTACATTCTTTGTGCTATCCTAACTCCTTTATAGAGATGACAGAATGAAATAAGTAAAATATCTATAAAGGAGATGAGAGAGGAGGCAGTGAAGAGAATGAATAATCTCCATTAGCTCTTGATTAATCATTGTTATAACCACTAATTCAAGGCAGTTACATAACTTTAAAGCATTACTCTAAGAACTTGACTTTGAATTGTAATTTCTGTTCTCTGTCTAATTACAATGAAAGCCAGATTCTACGTGTTTCTTCATTTATAAAAGGATTACAGCTCTCCATCACCCCCCCCAAAAAAAAAAAAACAGTAACATCAACAAAACAGTTGTGGAGATAGGGAGAAATTAAGCTGAAGTTGTAACACTGAAATTAACTCTTCCTCCTTTGGATTTTTAATTTAAAAATAATATGCTCATTTATTAATACATTATCCATTTCTATATTGTTTGAAACATGAAGTCTTTTACTCTCCATTCATCACATATTAACAGGTTGAATATCATTCCATACTACAGTCATTCAAACATACTACTCTGTCTCCAACATTTTATTATGAACTTTCAAACATATGGAAAGAACTTTACAGTAAACACCTGTATACCTAACACATAGATTCTACCATTAATAATTTGTTATGCCTGTTTTACCATCCATCCATCCATCAATTGGTCTTTTTTTTAATGCATTTCAGAATAACTTGGAGATATTAGGATGTTTTCCCTAAGTACTTCAGCATATATATCACTAACTAGAGTCTACTATTTCTTTAGAATTTTCTCCTTTTTTTTTTTTTAAGTTTATTTATTTTGAGAGAACACAAACAATGCAAGTGTGCCTACACATAAGTTGGGGAGAGGAAGAGCAAGAATCCCAAGCTGACATCACAGAGCCCAATGCGGGGCTTGATCTCAGGAATCGTGAGATTGTGACCTAAGTGCAAATCAAGAGTCAGGCATTTAACCAACTGAGCCACCCAGGCGCCCCATCTTTTGTGATGAATATTATATACATTGAAATGTACAAATCTTAAGTGTACTTTTGCTAAGTTTTCACAAATGCACGCACCTGTATAACCCCATACCAAAGATAGAGAATGTTACCATGACCCCTTATGAGTTCCCTTATGCCTCTTCCCAATCAATCTTTATCCTATCATCCAGAGACAACTACTTTTCTGACTCTTTTCAACCATAATTATCACCAGAAGTGTTTGTTTTTTGATTCATTGTGAACGATATATACACATATATGATTTGAATTATTGGTCATATTGTATTATTGATTGAATTATTGTGTTTTTTTATTGAAAGAATTCATATTTATGATAATTTTGGTTTTATAATTACTTATTCCTATATAGATTATTTGACTAGTATCAATGGGTTTCATAGAAATTATTTGTAATTATTTCTTTAACCTCAGGGAACCTCCACAAGGAGCTCATTTTCTTGCCAAAAGTCTGGATGATGCCTTAAAACTTATTGACCAACCAGAATTAGCAGATAAAGTGGACATGGTTTGGGTAGTGGGAGGCAGTTCTGTTTATAAGGTAAGTAAAATCATAAAGAAATGTTCTTCCCCACTTTCCTTCAACTTCTTGCCATCTGAACTTTAGAAAAATTAAGCCATAAACAAAGGAAATATAGTATCCCTACTGCAAGC
This sequence comes from Proteles cristata cristata, assembly GCA_017311185.1. NCBI lineage: Eukaryota > Metazoa > Chordata > Mammalia > Carnivora > Hyaenidae > Proteles > Proteles cristata. The sequence goes on from JAESUZ010000956.1 coordinate 691,771, forward strand.
TAGACACATTGTCAATTTGAATTATTTGTTTTAGATACTATCACGAAAACTAAATAAAAATATATGTCAGTTTTTAAGCCTGGTTAGTTTATTTTCAATTCAAAATATTTGATGTTTCTAATTTAAAAAACCTTCGAGGAGCACCTGGGTGGCTCATTTGGTTAAGCGACCGACTTCAGGTCATGATCTCATGGTTTGCGAGTTTGAGCCCCACATCAGGCTCTGTGTTGACAGCTGAAGCCTGGAGCCTGCTTCAGATTCTTTGTCTCCTTTTCTCTCTCTTCCTGCCCCACTCCCACTCTCTGTCTCTCAAAAATAAATAAACATTAAAAAATTATACGAGCATTCTAAATCGTTCCCTTAGAATTATACTTGCATTGCACTGTTTTCTGCTCCCTGGATGTGCCCTGATATACTGAATTATCCCCTTTTTCCAAGGATATGTAGGTTCTTACTGAGAAAGGGATGGGGCTCTCAGGTGGTAAACACTGACTAGATGTATAAGAATTTGTTGAAAGGAAACAACCATTTTGTATAATGATTTCATAATATAAGAAAAACAAGTAAAAGAAAAGAGCCCTTAGGGTTTTTTTTTTTTTTCAATCTTGAGGTCTCTCTCTCTCTCTCTCTCTCTCTCTCTCTCTCTCTCTCTCTCTCTGTGTCTCTTTTTTTTTTTAACATTTATCATGCCATGAATCCACAGAGAATGGGTTCAAGCAGTTCAGGTTCTTTTCCATTGGTTCTCCCAAAGTGTACTTCCCTGGGTGGAGCAGGCTGGCCCTTCAGTTGAAACCATATACCTTTCTTTTTGGCTTCCTTCTTTTTCAGATCATTGTCTTTCACACGCTTCAGGAAGCTATCTTGGCTCTTTTTAGTGCTTCATTTGCTCAATATGTACATTCATTCTCTTGGCAAGAATCTCGCCCATGTTTGTTCACAACAGTGCCAGTAGCATGCTGGGTAACACTGTGGACTCTTCCAGTTTTGCAGTGGTAACGTTTGTGAAACATTTCTTTTTGAACAGTGCCCATTCCCTTGATGTCCACAACATACCTTTCTTGCAGATTCTCAAGTATTTGGCCAAAGGAACAACTCCGTTTTTTCTAAAAGGTCTAGAGAACATGTAGCAGGGTACCTCTCCTCTTTCCCTTGATGAATTACTGGAAGATGGAGGCTCCAGCTGAAACCTTCTTTTTTTTTTTTAAGATTTTATTTTTTTAAGTAATCTCTACACCCAACATGGGGCTTGAACCCACAACCCTGACGTCAGGAGTTGCATACTCCACAGACCAAGACAGCCAGGTGCTCAAAAGTATTTCTTCTTCTGAATACCAGATACCTTTCAGCTTTCAAAATTTTTGAGGATAATAAATAGAATTTTTAAAACACTAATAAAAAATTAAAGTTTATGTGAAGGAAAAATCTAGCCCCTTCATGTTGGTGGCTTGTGATAACATATAAACACTGAATTTGTTTTAAAAGAAGAGATATACACCAGGATCCCAGACCTGTTTCAATAACCTTTTGTTTGCCTCATTTGTTTTATGAGGAAATGGATATTTTCCTTTGATATTTCAGCCAAGTGTGAATTTTAAGGAAAACAAGTCATTTCTTTGCTTAATACACATTTTGAGTGATTAAATACCATATTCACTTAAATCTATTTTTTTAAGTATTTAAATACTCATAATTTGATATATCTATATGTACGTAAATTATAAGGAAGTAGAATCTCCAACTGATAATTTTGTGTTATCCACCTGCTTCTCATCACAATAGCTTGTAGAACGTTTAAGCTTATCTTCCGTGGGGCCAGCCTGTTTTTGTAAACAAAGTTTCATTGGAAAGTGTGTCCGTGTCCATTGGTTTAGTATTGTCAACAACTGCTGTTGCCCACAAAGTTAAGAAAAAACCACATGGTCCGCAAAACCTAAAATATTTACCCTTTACAGAAAAGGTTGTGCCATATAGCACTTCCTTGGATACAGATCATGCTGCCGTGGTTCTTCCTATTCAGGTTTTCTAATTTTTGATAACATTAAAATTGGTCGGATACTTATTTGGTTGGGGCAAGAAGATAAATTACTTAATATATGCTGTAGTAGAAAGCCAAAAATAAAAAGTAACATTTGTTCTGTGGCCTTATTTGGAATTTCAGGGATAACACACACTTGAAATTCTGTATTTTTTTCTTTCATAAGCTCTTTGAAAATCAAGGGTTATTACTCTCTTGGAAATTCAGTTAGGATTCATGACTTTATTCATTAGAGTTTTAAGATATTCATTCAAGGCAGTTTTTTCTATAGAAACTATCAACAGTACCAAAGGCAAGAGTTAGAAAAGTCATTAACAATATAAGGCCAAATACAATCATTTGCAATAAGGGACTAAGAAAGTAAATAACCTACTAGCATTGTAGCTATTTGCTAAGAAATGGAAGCATTATTAAATTCTCTGTAAATGTACTAATTAAGTATGCCCTAGGGATTTTCAATAATCAAAGTTTCATAAAATTATAATGTCTTAGCCATATATACATATGCCAATTTTCCTATGGAGAGGAACTAGATAATTTAGGGTTCTTAATTCTTAAACTACCACCAAAGGAAAAAAATAATACTGAATGCTTAAATGAAAAAAGAGTTCATGTAAGCAAACTAGAGGCCAGAATATATTTAAACTCACTCTCATAATTACTGATAATGACTAGTGCCATTCTCAAAATAACTCAGACATACTTTGCAGGACCCCAAATTTAACAATAGGAAATTTCAATAGCATGCTTTGGAGGTGACAAGTTATGTAGCATGTCTCTTAATACCTGATACAAACTTGACTATGTAATTAAACAAATAAATCTTATAGTTTCTGTTTCTTTTAACAGATAAATAAAGTGATGTCTTTTGTGTTCTTTCAAAGGAAGCCATGAACAGGCCAGGCCATCTCAGACTATTTGTGACAAGGATTATGCAGGAATTTGAAAGTGACACATTTTTTCCAGAAATTGATTTGGAGAAATATAAACTTCTCCCAGAGTAAGTAAAATGTTATTAATTTGTCTGAAGTACTTTTGGCTTTTCTGCTTAAGAATTAGAGAAACAGTTTATCTCTTCATATTGAATTTGTAGTAGTAATATGTTCGGTGGACAAATACTTCAGGAATTTTTGGAAATCTACTTTAACAAGCTCTTGGGATATCTAAGTTCTAATAATTTTACTGAAATCTGGAGAGTAGTCATTACTTCATTCTTTTTTTTTTTTATGTTTTATTTATTTCTGAGAGAGAAAGAGAGACAGCATGAGCAGGGGAGGGTCAGAGAGAGAAGGAGACACAGAATCTGAAACAGGCTCCAGGCTCCAAGCTAGCTGTCGGCACAGAGCCCGACGCAGGGCTCAAACCCACGAACCATGAGATCATGACCTGAGCTGAAGTCGGATGCCCAACTGACTGAGCCACCCAGGCGCCCCATTACTTCATTCTGTGAGATCTCTGCTTTTCATAGAGTAAAAGTAGATTAATTGTGTCAGTGCTTTCAGACTAGGTTTTAACACATCCTTCCAAATATTCTCAGTTGAATACAGTCATTATTCTTTGAGAGTGAGTTTGTCTTGAGAAATACCTCCTAAAAGGCCATTCTGAGCCAAATCTCAGTAAGTGGATGGCCAAGCTTTAGAGGAATAGTCTATAGAGTACTAGGTAATAGTCTTGAATCTAATAACATGTGTGAGAGACTTCCTTGGGCTCTGAATTAGCTCTAAAGGGAACTGAAAATTGTAGGAACTCTAAAAACTTTCTAAACAGCTCAAGTACAGGCTTTTGCTTAGTTTCCAAAGGTGACTGCATAGAAAAATCACTGAGTGATTTCACGTATATTTATAAAGTCATTTGAGTTTCTTTGTCACACCTTATATATTTTCTCTTGTACTTAGGTTGCTGATTCTCACATTATGTCAGTATTGATCTCTGTTGTCCCTCATTCCTATCTATCTCTTTGATCCTAAAAAAAAAAAAGAAAAGAGAAGTTTACTGTGTGAATTTGCCTTTCCAAATCCTTTGCTCTCCTCCAGACCTCTTTCTAAAACTGTGATCCTTCAGGATCCCTGAAAACTTACAGTATTTTAATACCATTCTGGCTCCCTGGCTCTTAGAAATGAAAATGTTAACACTTTACATTTGTGATGAGTGATGAGTCACGCATCACACCATTCACCCATTGAAAGTATATAATTCAGTGGTTTCAGTATATTCACAGAATTGGGCAACCAACAATCCCTTTGGAGAATTTTGCCACCATCCTAGCAATATTTATTTTTCCAAACCATGAGCATGTCATGTCTTTCTACTTATTTAGGTCTTCTTTAATTTATTCTTATGTATTTTATTCTTTTTGATGCTAATATAAACAGAGTTATTTTCTTCATTTTGTTTTCAGACTGCTCATTTGTAATACCTAGATACACAAGTGATTTTTGTTTATTGATCTTTTGTCCTGCAACCTTGCTGAACTCATTTATTCTGTTAGTGAATTTCTTAGGATTTTCTTTGTGTAGGATATCATTTGCAAATAGAGGTAGTTTTACTTCTTCTGAATCTAGATTATTTTTTAATTTTATTTCTTTTCCCCACCTAATTGCTATGCCTAGAACCTCCAATGCAATTAATTATTTTTTTTTTTTAAATGTTTTATTTATTTCTAGGAGAGAGAGAGAGAGAGACAGCATGAGCATGGGAGGGTCAGAGAGAGAGGGAGTCACAGACTGAAACAGGCTCCAGGCTCTGAGCTGGCAGTCAGCACAGAGCCCGACGCGGGGCTCGAACCCACGAACCGCGAGATCATGACCTAAGCGAAAGTCAGACGCTTAACCGACTAAGCCACCCAGGCGCCCCTCCAATGCAATTAATTATAAATAGAAGTGGCAAGGGTAGGACATCCTTGTCTTATTCCTGCTCTTAAAGGGAAAGCATTCAGTCTTTTACCATTAAGTATATTATCTGTGGGGTTTTCATACATGCCTTTTATCACATGGAGGAAGATCTCTTCTATTTCTACTTCATTGAGCATTTTTTTAACATGAGGGAGTGTTAGATTTTGTCAGATCCTTTTTCTGAGTTTATTGAGATAATCATGTGGTCTTTGTCTTTAAAAGGCTACTAATATGGTGTATTATATTGAATGATTTTCATGTTAAACTATTCTAGCATTTCTGGAATAAATCCACTTGGTAGTAATATATAGTCCTTTTTGTATGTTCCTGGATTTAATTTACTTATATTTTGTTGAGGATTTTTGCATTTATATTCATAACAGATATTGGTCTGTAGTTTCCTTTTTTAATAATGTCTTCACCTCGTTTTGGTGTCAGGAGAATACCAGCCTCATAGAATGAGTCAGGAAATGGTCTCTTTCCTCTTCTATTTTTTTTTGGAAGAGTTTGTGAAGGATTGGTATTAGTCCTTACTTTTTTTATTTTTTTAGGTTTATTTATTTTAAGAAAGAGAGAATGAGGAAAGGGCATAGAAAGAGGGAATGAGAGAGTATCCCAAGCAGCCTTGTCACTGACAACAGAGAGCCCAAAGCAGAGCTCGAACCCATGAACTGTGAGATCATGACCTGAGCTAAAACCAAGAGTCGGATGCTTAACTGACTGAGCTACCCAGGCTCCCCAGTTCTTTAAATGTCTTAGAAAATTTTAAATAGTGGGAAGATTCAGGTAGGATATTTCTACCCAAAATCCAAGGAAATTGCCCAAAAATGGACATTCTAAACAAGGCTATGAAAGAAAATGAAGATTTTTTTTTCTATTACATCATTTGATGTTTATCTTACTTTCAAGCCTGTACCAACATTATAACAACCTCTTGAATGCAGAGGGGAGGGAATCCACTAAGGGGAGATCTGGAGTAGATCAGTCTTTCATGAAGTAGGAAAAAGAGAAACCTGGAAAAACAAAGGGAATATACTTTGACCCTGGAAGTCTGTAATGTTGCCCACTTCTTGAACTGCTTTCTCTCCAAAACTCTGTACATTGGGGAACTTAGAATTGCTTCATACTGTCCAGAAATGAACTCTTGATTGTTATCTACTCCCCCTTTCTCTTTTCCCACAGCTACAGAGTTTAGACCCCCACCCCCTCTATTAGTGGCCCTCTTGTGGTTACATAAGTTTCAGTTCAAACACAGTTATCTTTTATTAACACCATATTCCTGGTAATAAAAGCACTAGTAAGATGAAATAAAGATGAGAGGACTATTGTGAAGCACAAAGAGAATAAAATTAGAATGTAGGTGAAGCCACAAGTGGTAAAAACCTAAAAGCAGAAATAAATCTTAACAAAGTTACGTTTTACTTTGTCTGCCTTTTTCCCCCATGGGTCATTGTCTATGTCTTTTTTTTTTTTTTTTTTTGGATAGAAGCATGCCAGCCTGTCCTGTAAGGCTGTGCCCTCATTCATCTTACCTGGAAGAAATCTTTCCCATCTCAGACTATTTCACACTAGGCTCCAGCCAAACCAGCAGGCCCAAATATTTTATACCAGCAGTGTTCTGCTTAATGAGCCCCAATCAAGTTTTTCCTTGTAGTTACAACCTTCCATGTAACTATGCAAAGAGGATGAAGACCAGAAGAGGCCTTTGAGACCATAGTCAGCTCCAGAGCTGGGACAGATGCTGCTTATCAATGGACAAATTTAAGAAGGTTTTTGATGGGCTGATATTTCCTTTTCTGCTCCCATTAGTTCCTGACTATCCAACAGGATCGTTATTCATATTATTTGTGTTTCCTCCTAGGCCTGTGCTTGCTATAGTCTTCATTTTATTTTAGCTGTGAGTTGTTTCTTAGAGATAACTGTTTTATAACTATTTACCCCTTTTTAGACTTTACATTAAATCATCTCAGTATTATTTTCATGCTTTGTCAGTTCAGATCTTATGTTTCTTCATATCAGTTGGATTCCTTACTGCCTGAAGATTCTAGAGGAGGATCTCTGGGTGGTTCATAACAAATAGGAGGCATTTCCACATCCTGTTAGGCTTAAACACAGAGTTCATATGTGGTTCCTAGGCAGTTTGCTCTTCAGAAAAGTTTAGAATTATGATGTTTGGGGTAGTTATATCATTATTAAAACAGACTGAATATGGGGGCACCTGGATAGCTCACTAGGTTAAGCATCTGACTCTTGATTTTGTCTCAGGGCATGATCTCACAGCGGTGAGATTGAGCCCTCTGTCAGGCTCTGCACTGGGTGTGGAGCCTGCTTAGGATTCTCTCTCTCTCTCTCTCTCTCTCTCTCTTTCTCTCTCTCTCTCTCTCTCTTTCTCTTTATGTGCAGGCATGTTCTCTTTCTTAAAAAGAGGGAAAAAAAAAACACACTGAATATATGAATATTATGGAAAGTAAAATTAATCTGAAGCAGAACTGAATTTCAGTTTCACAGAGCAGATTAACATTAATACCATGGCTAGTAACCATACCCAGCCAATAATATAGTATTTCTAAGTATTATTCATGGTTTTAGAAATAATTTCATATTTTGCTTTTATCTTACTAACTGAGAATGTTGCTACTCTTGAGAATTTTACAAACACACAAAAATGTAAATGTAACTTTTGGTGACTCATTCCAAAGAAACTAAAATTATGGTTAAAAGTTGGCCTCATAAAATCATGGCTTTAAAAAAAGAAAAATGCTGTATTTCTACTAAAACAGTTGAACAGAAACAGCTCAGAAAATGGTTAGTAAATAGAAACATAGCTTCTTCCTCTGGAATGTAAATTTTTCAAGAAAAAACAGCTTTTTATTTTCCTTATATGTTACTCTACTATTGTTACTTTATATGTTTATGTTTTTTTTATCAAATGGCATAACCTCTGATTAGTCAACAAAAGGTTAATACCCATTATTACTCAACATTGCATTGGATATCCTAAGAGATTTAAATCTTCTCCTGTCTTATCCCCGCTATAATGAGTTTAGAAATGCGGGGATGAAACAAACTCATAATATTAAAGGATAACATTTATAGAGCACTTCATGTAATGAACTCAATGCCAAATTATTCATAAGGGTGAAGACAGGAGAACCTGAGTCAAACACAAGTCCAACTAAAGCAGGTGTTCCCCACCCCCACCTGGAGTATATAGGGGTGCAGCTTGCACAATACTGAGGAAGTACAAGACTTGGGCTGGAGACGGGAGTGGTCAGTACAGTCCTCAGTGGAGGACCTGAGTGGATTTTTTGTTGGTGTTGGGTTTTTCAGTGTGAAAAAAATTTTATTGTAAGAATACAACAGGAGACCTCCTCTCAACAAAATTTTAATTATCCAATATAGTGTTGTTAATTAAGGGCGCCTGGGTGGCTTAGTCAGTTAAGCGTCCAACTTTCGCTTAGGTCATGATCTCGCCTTACTGGGTTCGAGCCCCGCGTCGGGCTCTGTGCTGACTGCCAGCTCAGAGCCTGGAGCCTATTTCAGAGTCTGTATCTCCCTCTCTCTCTGACCCTCCCCTGCTCACGCTGTCTCTCTCTCTCCCCTAGAAATTAAAAAAAAAAAAAAATAGTGTTGTTAATTATAGGTACAGTGTTGCACAGCACATCTCTAGAACTTAATCATCTTACACAACAAAGTTTGTTCCCTTTTTTTTTTTTTAATGTTTTATTAATTTCTGAGAGAGAGACAGCATGAACGGGGAGGGTCAAGGAGAGAGGGAGATACAGAATCTGAAACAGGCTCCAGACTCTGAGCTGGCTGTCAGCACAGAGCCTAACACAGGGCTCGAACCCACAATCCGTAAGATCATGACCTGAGCTGAAGTCGGACGCTTAACTGACTGAGCCACCCAGGAGCCCCAACTTTATTCCCCTTGAACAACTGTTTTTCCCCTTTCTCCCAACCCCTGTCAACCACCCTTCTACTCACTGTTCTTATGAGTTTGACCATTTTAGACAATGCAGTATTTGTCCTTCTGTGACTGGCTTATTTCAGTTAGCATAATGACCTCCAAGTTTATCCATGATGCTGCATATGACAGGACTTCATTCTTTTTTGAAGTTGAATAATATTCCACTGTATGTAAATATACCATTTTTGTTTAATTGTTCTGTTGATGGGCATTTGGGTTGCTTAGATACTGTAAATTAGGCTGCACTGAACATGGGAGGGTATATATCTTTGAGATCCTGATTTGATTTTTTTAAAAAAATGAGATAATATGGAGGTTCCTCAAAAAACTAAAAATAGAACTACCACATGATCTAACAACTCCACTTCTTGTTATATCCCCAAAGGAGGGCTTGGGTTTTGAATTGAAAGGTGGAGGGAACACAAAACTAAGCTACAGTTAGAAAATCTCCGATAAACAGTGATGTCTGTAAAAGAATTGCCATGAAGCACACACTGGGAAATTAGAGCAATGTGGTGTCCATTGATTAAACAGCAGAATCTTTCACCACACAAGACACATAACGTCAGTTCTGCTCTGAGCAGCTAAAGGTTGTACCTTGTTTTTCATTTGCTCACAGGAAATTTGATATCAAGTGTAAGATCTGCAAAATGTCATTAAGAAATTTCATTCTGGCTGGATGATAGTGGAAACTGGTGACAGTGGCTATTTTGGGACAGAAGATATAGGAGTCAGAAAGAAAGGAGAAATTGCACTTTTCATCTTCTAACTTTCTGTACAGTTTGAAAGTTTTTCTTTCTGTTTCATACACTTTTCCATAGCATATTTGCATGATACCCAATGTCACAGTGGCTTACTCTTATGAAGATAAAAAGGAAGGAAAAACTTTTATTTACCTTATTGATGTTTTTTGGCTGAGCTGTCCCTTTTTAATTAACACAACATCTTTCTTTTTTTAATTGACATTATTATGCATATTTTTCTTTTACAGATACCCAGGTGTTCTTTCTGATGTCCAGGAGGAGAAAGGCATTAAATATAAATTTGAAGTATATGAGAAGAACAGTTAATATGAAGGTGTTTTCTGACTTATGTCAAGTTAGTTTTTCCCCTTCCCCTCCAATTATATATTTTTTAATATTAGAAAAAAAAGACTTTTGTTGACTTTAGGTCAATGGGTAATTATTTCAAAGCAATGAGATTTTATAAGTTAATCTTAGTAAGACTATAGGTAAGATTAGTCTTAACTAGACCATATCAGATAACCATTTGTGAAACATTTTTTGCTATAGCTGTATGATACCCCTCAAGGACCAGCATCTGCCTGTGGTAGCATATCTTTTGAAAACCAAAGTGAGAAAATCACGAGAGCAGGACTTGAAACCAGGATCTATGGAGATAGAACTAGACAGATCTGTCCAAAGGTCAGACATGGTTATAAACACAAGAGCTAGAAATCAGATATTAAAAGAAAATTAAATCAAAATAGCGACTTTGAATTCTCTATGCATTTCACTTTTCTCAAAAAAAGTTCTGTTCACTCAGGTAGGCAGTCAGTAAGTTGAGGGAACTCTGGTATATTCCATTGGGATAGTAAAGAGGCAGGTAGGACACTACCTTTTTGAAGGTTAAATGAAAAGATCTGAGACCTCTAAAAACTTATTTCTGATCTTTAGTGAGATTCCATGGATGTTACATTGATAGAATACAGTTGTTCTTTACAAAAAAGAGTGTTCTAAACAAGCATATGGCTAAAATTAGAAATTGAAAAGATAATAAAACTATATAATGCTAGATACCAAAATTATGAAGTTGGAAACGAAATTAAACTTCACTGAATTAAAAAGTGAAAATTAAAACACGGTTTCCTATCATGTTAGTAAAGATTTGGATCCTTAGGTATCCAAGGAAAGAGTATTTTTTGCCTTGTAAATTAATACAACTTTTTTAGAGTTTAAGTTAACAATATCAATTAAAATTAAAAATATTCTGGGTTTGAACCTAGAGCTTCCGCTTCTAAATATTAATCCTGAATCAAGAGATGGACCCAAGAGAATTTGCTGAACCTATTTTTTTGAACTTGGAAACAGGGACACCTGGGTGGCTCTGTTGCTTAAGTGTCATACTCTTGATCTCACCTCAGGTCATCATCTCACAGTTCATGAGATCAAGCCCCACATTGGATTCTGCACTGACAGCACAGAGCCTGCTTGGGATTCTTTCTCTCCCTCTCTCTCTCTCTGCACCACCCACCTCCGATTCAAGCACACACATTCTCTCTCTACATAAACTTTAAAAAAAAAAAACTTAAAAAATAAAATAAAATTTGGAAACAGCCCAAATGACAATCAATAAAGAAATAACCAACCAGTATGTCTGCAAAATTTAATATTGTCTGTAGCAGTTAAAAAGAATGAGGTACTGACAGAAAAATGCCAAAGACTGTTAAGTAAAAGAAGCAAATTGTGTATCATACCTAAAAACTTTAATGATGGTATATAGTATGTGTAGGAAACTGTATGCTGAAACCGTCAAACACTATCAGAATTAAGCATGTTATTTTATGAATTAGGCATGCCTATTGCGATTAGGGTTTTTTTTTTAAGTATTGTGTGCTTGACTTCATGAACCATTACTTAAGATAATAATTGAGCCCTTTATGTTCAGCAGTAAAATTAGGATAAAGAACATCAAGAGTAAAAAGAAATTTACTAAAACCTTCCATAGAGCAATCCCAAAAAACTAGATCAGACAAGATTTAGGAGTCAATACTGCATGAGACTTAAAATCCTTTTTTTTTTTTTTTTTTTTAATGCTTTTTTTTATTTCTAGGAGAGAGAGAGAGACAGCGTGAGCAGGGAGGGTCAGAGAGAGAGGGAGTCACAGACTCTGAAACAGGCTCCAGGCTCTGAGCTGGCAGTCAGCACAGAGACCGACGCGCGGCTCGAACCCAAGAACCGCGAGATCATGACCTAAGCGAAAGTCAGACGCTCAACCGACTAAGCCACCCAGGCACCCCGAGACTTAAAATCCTTAAGAAAACAATGAAGCTCAGGGCATGTGGGTGGCTCAGTCAGTGAAGTGTCCGACTTTGGCTCAGGTCAGGATCTCACAGTTTGTGGGTTCGAGCCCCACGTCGGGCTCTGTGCTGACAGATAGCTCAGAGCCTGGAGCCTGCTTCAGATTCTGTGTCTCCCTCTCTCTCTGACCCTCCCCTGCTCACACTGGCTGTCTCTCTCTCAGAAATTTTTAAAACAATATATATATATATATATATATTTTTATATATGTTTTATTTATTTCTAGGAGAGAGAGAGAGACAGCGTGAGCAGGGGAGGGTCAGAGAGAGAGGGAGTCACAGACTGAAACAGGCTCCAGGCTCTGAGCTGGCAGTCAGCACAGAGCCCGACGCGGGGCTCGAACCCACGAACCGCGAGACCATGACCTAAACGAAAGCCGAACGCTTAACCGACTAAGCCACCCAGGCGCCCCTATATATATTTTTTAAAAACCCAATGGAGCTCTCTGCAAGGAACATATTCCTTGCAAACTATTGGTACAGGTGTCTAGAATTTTTAGAACTCAGATATTTATAGGAGAAAGAAGCAAGCCATCTAGAGAAGAGGAAACACAACTAGCCGATAAATACATGCAAAGACATACACTCCCACTAGTAGTAACTGGGGAAATGCAAATTTAAACTGCAATAAGGTACCATCCCACATACATCAAATTGGCATTCTCACCAATACTTGACATTGTCAGCCTTTTACCATATTGGCAATATATTTATTCAGGATGAAGAAGCACATGCTCTTCGACTTAGCAGATGTACTCAAGGATAAATACCAAGAGAAAACCTGTGTAGTTATCTAGAAATTTGTTGAAGAATGTAGCAGCAACCCAAATGGACTAAGATACACTTAAATCTGGTAACTCTTTGAGGACAATATGGGAGGAAAAGTGGGGATAGTTGTCTAAGCTAAATCCTCATTGACATCCCAGGAAGTCACTAATGAGTAAAGTAACAAATCAAGATGTGATAAATTATTTGACAAGAAACAACAGACGAAACTGCTAAAAGTTAAAAGCCGCTAATCTTGAGAATTGGGAGGGTGTAGGGCAGGAGACTGCTCAGGCTTTTTATTTATTTATTTTTTTTAATTTTTTTTTTAATGTTTTATTTATTTCTAGGAGAGAGAGAGAGAGAGCATGAGCAGGGGAGGGTCAGAGAGAGAGGGAGTCACAGACTGAAACAGGCTCCAGGCTCTGAGCTGGCTGTCAGCACAGAGCCCGATGCAGGGCTCGAACCCACAAACCGCGAGATCACGACCCAAGCGAAAGTCGGACGCTTAACCGACTAAGCCACCCAGGCGCCCCTGCTCAGGCTTTTTATAAACTTTAAAAGTCTAAAAATAATACGTATTAATACACGCATTCATTTGAAAAATGACCAAAATAGTTAACTGGAGGAAAGAAAACAACATGAACAAAACTACCAGAAGGAAAAGCTAAGAGGATGTAAGTGTTTGCCAATGAAAGGACAGCTGAGGTTGGGGAGAAAGCGGGGACTACTGTTTTCACTGCAAGACTTTTGGGATCTTGATATTATTCAACCATTTTCATGTATTCCTTAATAAAAATCATTCCTTGGTAAGTTGCTAGTTTGTAAGTGTTGACCTCCTGATACTCCTTGAACACCTCACATAAAATTTCAGACTCTTAGAGCAAATTTGTCTCCAGAGTCCACCTAAAAATGTAAAGAAGAAAACATAATTAGCGATGGGTCACACAAAACTCCAAAGACCGACTGCTAGCAAGCCATCAGGCTTTCTCTCGTGTTGCCTGGTTTATTTGTTTTCAAGACAGAAATGCAAGCCTTACTTTCTCCACATTGATTTATGAAATAGCACTGTCAAGCATTGGTAATTTGAGGCTAGAATGTAAATAATAAAACATGCACATTTGTTCTAAATATTCAAGTTAGCCCATTTTATGTTTCTCTGAGGTTGAAATTATATAACATACCCACGTCCTAATACAATGTTTCTCGAAATGTCCTCCCCAGGACACCTGTATGAGGGATGGGTCCCAGAATCTGCAGTGTAAACAGCACCCGCAGATGATTCTAGAGTGTACCTAAGGGTGTAAATCAGAGTTAGAGTGCTTCTGCTCTCCAAGGGGAAAAAAAAAACCTGAAACTTTATTTCCTGTCTGTAGGGCATCTGAGTAAAGCAAAATAGAAAAAATAAGCAAATTGTAAGTCAATGTGTATGAAATTGGAGAAAGTAAAATTTTAAAGATTAGATGTATATGTTGCTAATTTATGTCAAGAACTAAAATTTTTCATTTATTAAATCTATAATAAAAATACATATGAGAGTAATATTAGTAGCTCAAAGAGATACATAGTAAGCAAATGCAAGAACAGATGTCCTATAACAAGATGCCGTATATACATACACACAGTTTACAGAGTCCTGTAAACTAAAAACTACAGCAAATGACCCAGTTAGGCAGGATGGCTTTGTGAGGGAAAGGTCGGCTGGCCAGCTCCCAAAAGGGTTCAGAATAGTGATTTCTGAGTGGTTGAAACTTGTGAAAAAAGGATGTTCCAGTTGAGACAAAAAAGTAATACATTAATTAAATGAGTATCAGGAATAAAATTAGAGACTCTAATGAAAAGGTATTGGTCATAAAAGGATAGAGCCGCTGACTAAACACAGAGGAAAGAAGCCCTACAATCTATGTGAAATTGGGCTATTCCTGAGGAAATTCCATAGCTGACCATTTCTAATTATTTGGTCCTGCCCTTTCTGTTCCCCAGGAGACCTCAAGCGGACTAGGAAGTTTTTCTGTCTGTACATTGACATTTCTTTATTCTTTAGATCTCTTTATTCTTGGAACAAAGAGAACAGACCACATTGTTTTGTGGTATTTCTTTTTTTTTTCTTAAGTTTGTTTATTTATTTTGAGAGAGAGGGAACCCCAAGCAGACTCTGCTCTGACAGTGCGAACCCTGACACAGGACTCGATCTCAAGAACCATGGGATCATGACCTGAGCTGATGCTCAATGGAGTAAGCCACCCAGGCACCCCTGTTGTGTGGCATTTCAAATAACTGTGCAATCATTAATCAAACTAGTTGTAAAATTTATTACTGGAGGACAAGTTTTAGGTGGTCTGTACTTCTTTGCCCAGGGCCATAGGACGCACAAAAAGGAAAAGAGGGTTAGTCTAAGGAGAAGACCTAATGATGTGGAACTCAGGAAAAAGTGCAGAGAAGAGAATTTCTGCTGCACCTACTAACCAAAATCATTTGGGAAAACATCCTGAATGACACTGGCTCTTTATTGAGCCCCTGGTCATAGCCCCTGCAAAGGGCCGTTTTCCTGTAGTGTGTTTTTTTATTGCCAGTCCTCTTTGATTGATGAACTATCAAATCTTAAACCAGATGGTTTTCCCCTAGCATTATTATGAACTATTTCAAGCACACAGGAAAGCTGAATTATATGTTAAGCACCCATTTTTACCCATCATCTAGATTCTACCATTGTTAACACTGCTATCTCTGCTTTACCACGTATTTAGCCATTCATCCATCCATCAGTCCATTTCCATAAGTTGAGATCTCAGGATGTTTCATCCTTAGATTCTTCAGCTTGTATGTCATTAACTACAGTTCAATATTTGTTTACTTTGGGGGGCAGGGGGTAAAATTCACATGGGGAAGTGCAAGATATTAAGTATAGAATTTTACAGGTTTTAGTAAATTCATGTGTCTACATGACCCAAACCTCTGTCCATCACCCAAGAAAACTCTTTCATACCCCTTCCCAATCACTCCCCCACCCCCCAAAGGCAAGCACTACTCTGGGGCTTTTTTCCCTCATGATAGATTATTTTTGTCTGTTTCTGAACTTCATATGAATGGAATCATACAGGATATCTGTCTTATTTCACCCAGCATCATTTATGTGAGAGTCACCCATGCTGTTGCATGTGTCACTGGTTTGTCCCTTTTTATAACTTTTCATATTCCATTGTATGGCCACACCGCAATGTGTATCCTTTCTCCTACTGATGGACATGTGGACTCTTGTAAAGTGGGATTTGAGGGGCGCCTGGGTGACTCAAGTCGGTTGGGCCACCGACTTCAGCTCAGGTCATGATCTCACAGTCTGTGAGTTTAAGCCCCACATCAGGCTCTGTGCTGACAGTTCAGAGCCTGGAACCTGCTTCGGATTCTGTGTTTCCTCTCTGTGCCCCTCCCCCACTCGTGCTCTGTCTCTCTCTGTCTCTCAAAAATAAATGTGAAAAATTTATTTTTAAAAATAAAGTGGGATTTGAGCTTGGTATTGAAGGATCTAGAGAGATGGTGACTGAGAGGAAGGCATATCTATGCTCTGGGCAGAGGAAAAACCATGAAGACTCCTCACCTTCAGATTCCAAAACCCAGAACAAGGCCTTACCAAGGAAGGGTAGGTGTCATCAGGCCCCAGTCCCATCAAGTGGCAAATACCTACTTCACCTTTGAGGACTTCCTAATCTGTTCTCTCTTTTTCATAACCACATCTAGTTCAGATCTTTATTTTCTCTAACTTGAACTATTGGGGTATTCTAAATTGGTGGTTTTCAATCTCTGACATCCCTCCCAAATAAACTGCCATAAACTTGGCTACCAAAACAGTCTCTGAACTGCACCTCTTATAATGCCACTGTCTCAAATTCATGCTGACCCAACTAAGACCAAACTTCACCCTGGCCTTTATGGTCTTCTACAGATGGCAATGATCAACCTTTTCAGACTTACTACCTAAAATTTCTACTTCCTATATGTTGTACACAAGCCACCCTCAGCTCCTCACAAGTCCCCACACAGAGCCAAGCTTTGCCACACACATGCCCTTCCTTATGCAGTTCTCTCTCGTATAATGGCTCCATCCCTATGTGAAGCCATATGTGTTCCTCAGAGTCCTGTCCAAATTCAGAGGGCTCCCTCTTTCATGAAGCCTTCCTTCTCACCCTCCTCTTAATCACCCAGTGCTATCTCTGTTCTAGCCTTTACCTGCAGCTTGCCTAACAGCTGTTTGTTATTCTCCTCTCTTTTATCAATTAGGAATATCTTTAGCTGCAAGTACCAGAAAATCTAATGTGGTATAAACAAATTTGGACTTACTGGCTCTGTGATTCTCTGGGTTTTTCCTTCAAGATTTCAAAATGGCTACTGCTGCTTCAGAAGTCAAACCATGTTCACAGCAGGAGGAAGACAGGAAGTGAGAAATGTCAGGCACGTGTTTCCCTTTTATCAGGAAAGCAAAACTTGTCCCAAATCCTCCTAGCTTTTGAGTCTAATTCTACTAATGCACATCAGAATTTAGGAACTCTGCCTTAAAATGAATCTTGACCTATAATCTATCATTTTGTTCCCCCTACCCCAACAAAATCAAAGGTCTCCTGGCGCAGAAGAAGGGAGGATGAATATGAGAATACAATTAATTGTGTTTGCTCGCTCAGCAACATTGGACTACCAGCTGTTTGGAGGCAGAAACTATCTTACCTTTGTCTCAAGATGTCTAGCATCTTCAAAGTGTTGATAGATGGAATCTTGTGATCTGGAATTGAAATGTCATATTTAATTTCTATCATCAGTCAATCTCATTACAATAAATTCTATGTGGCATCCACATTCAGGATTGATTTGACATTTCATTATATTAGCCACATGGCTATAAATTACATTCCCAATTAATAGATTAAAGCAAATTTGATGTGTACCTTCCCTACAGTACATTAAAAGAGGGGCGCCTGGGTAGCTCAGTCGGTTAAGCTTCTGACTTTGGCTCAGGTTATGTATGATCTCATGGTTTGTGGATTCAGCCCCACATCGGGCCTTTCTCTTTCCTTTTTTCCCTTGTGAAAGATCTAGTTAAGTCTTTTTTTTTTTTTTAATTGAAGTATAGTTCACATCCAATGTTACATTAGTTCCAGATGTACAACATAGGGATTCCACAACTTTATATATTATGCTTTGCTCACCACAAGTGTAGTTACCATCTGTCACCATATAATGCTACTACAATACCGGTGACTGTATTCCCTATGCTACACCTTTTATCCCCAAGACCTACTCATTCCTTCACCCATTTTGCCCATCCCCCTACATCCTTCCCCTCGTTTTCTGTATTTATAGGTCTGTTTTTGCTTTTTATTTATTCATTTGTTTTGTTTTATTTAGATTCCATATATAAGTAAAATCATATAGTATTTGTCTTTCTCTGACTTATTTCACTTAGCATAAAAACCTCTAGGTCCACTCATGTTGTCTCATATGACAAGATCTCATTCTTTTTTATGGCTGAGTAAGAGTCCTCTGTGTGTGTGCGTGTGTGTGTGTGTGTACACACACACCACTCTTCCTTATACATTCATCTACAGATGGACGCTTGGGTCGCTTCCATATCTTGGCTATTATAAATAATGCTGCAATACACATGAGGTACATATATCTTTCTGATTTTTCTATTTTTGAATCTTTATTCTGAGGTTAAGATATTTGGGTAGACAGTTTGGAAATGCATCTTGCTTCTAGTGAGGCTCTTTGAAGTGTTTGAACCAGAAGAGTAAAATGTATTAATGCTAATTGTTCTTTAATGGTTGTGAGAAATATAAGCAGCGTTCGGGTCTTCTTAGAAAAGAACTTCATATTTTAGGAAAGTGACTCATTCATGAGCAGAGACTAAATGCCTCTTGTAAAGAATGGAACAAATAATACCATTCTTTGCACCTGGAAATAATTTTATTAGAGCCTTTTTTAACATTACACATTGGGCTTGGATTTTAATTTTTTATATTACCTATATTCGCATTGTCTATGTCATTATACTTGGTAAAAAGTGTTCTTCTATTATGAAGTATATTATTGTTTGGCTTTCTCGTCTAAAATAGGAAGCCTGTCCTTCCCTAATAGGCCATAAGTGGCACAGACTTCTCTACATTCTCTCCTCAAAATGTAGTCCTTGAAGGTCCTTGTTCCTAACTGTGAGTGGGAAGGGGGTCTGACACCCACAGGCCTTCAGCTGGTGACTGCTTCTTGCTGGCCCTCATGCCACCCAGAGTTATCCTGTGTACATCCCCAGGGAGCCTGACCACCCAAACATCTTTCTCACTTCCCACCTCTACAGCACTTTGTGACATTGGATTGAAATCAAGAATGCAATCAGTTCACTTAGTACACAGTCAGGGCAGAAAGCAGTCTCATTCACATTGAATGGTATTAAATCTCCAGATTAAAAACTTCAGCTTATTACCTCAAATGCATACATGTCATTGTACCAGTCTGGATTTTCCCTAGAGAAACAAAAAGAAATAGAGATAAATTTTAAGGAATTGCAGTTGTGAGGGCTGGCAAGTCTGAAATCTGTAAGACAGGCCAGCAGGCTGGAAATACAGCCAGAAGTTGATATTGGAATCTAGAGACAGCTTCTTTTCTGGAAACCCTAACCTTGTTCTTGATTACATTAAACCAGTTGTCAAGGGTGATATCTTTACTTAAGGTCAACTGATGGTAGGTATTAACTATCTACAAAATGCCTTCATAGCATCACCTAAATCTGTGTTTGATTAAATCACCAGGTGCTATAGCCTGGCCAAGTTAACACAGAAAATGAACCATCACATAATTAAAGTAATTGTGCTATATGCCTCCTAGGAGTTATTTCCTTTTCATATCACAAAGTTTTTTTGAAAAAAGACAATAGTCTCTTAAGCACTAAATGTCACATTTGTGGGTCTAGCAGGATGCTTTTTCTTAGAGTCTATAGTTCAGTCTCAGCTGAATGTCAACCCCAGTGGAAGTTTCTTATTTATAATTGAATCTTAATTGTCTCCTTCTCCATAGTTCAGTGATTTTTCAAGCTTAGATTAAAAGTGAAAGGTGAAGTCTAAATTTTAAGATGGTCTCCCCCAGGCTCCTGAAAATACAGCTCCAATAGGACATCTCACTTTTGTTTTTTATCAGCACCCCCAGATATCTGCAGCTTCAAAAAGCCTTTCTTTGGAAAAATCAAATGTGAAAATATTCAAAGTGCTGGCCCTCAGCTCTGCAGACTTTTGACAATGTACATTAAATGCAGTTTGTCAAAATCTGTTTCTTTTCATAGCCTGTGGCTTGCAAATGATTTCTGGGAAGGGTTGATTATAAGATAAGCTCTTTTCTGTCCGTTTCAAAAGGTGACCCCCAGGTAGGTAATCATCGAGTAGAGGCATCTCTGCAGAGAAATGAGGGGGTGAGCAAGCCCCCCTGTGTCCCCCATTCTCATTGCACAGAGTCTTGAACCTACCCATTCAGCGCTTGAAAAGCGGTTCCTGCCAGGAGCCCCGGAGAGCCTGCCTCCCTCACAAGCCACTGGGTGGGGGACAACTGAGGGGAGCTTCAGCACTGTGTATGATAACTTTTCAATACAAGTTCTAAAGCCAGGGAAGAGGGCAGGAAAACATCCAGGCTTCATCATGAGCCAGCCCTCAGATCCCGTCCTTGAGTCATTCTGTTAAGCAGAACCAGGTAATTGTCTCGCTGGAAACCTGCAGAGGTTCTTTCTGGGAAAGAACGATTTGCACCTAGAATATATTTGTTAGCTTGCATGTCAAAAGGCCACCCATTGATAGAAACCCAATTCTCAGCATTCTTTGCACACAGCCTTGAGACTTGAAGGGTAGAAGCCCACGTGCTCAAGTGGCCACCTGTCTTCCTCTCCCGGCCCCACCTGCAAGCTGGTGGCAGGTGGTGGGAGGGGGCGGCCAGAACTCCTGGGGAATTATGTTGAAAGAGCAGAGAAGACAGCCACCTTGAACAAATAAGTATTCTACTGAAGGCCTATTTTCGGCTTCTTGGGACTCTCCTACTGGTCTAGCTCAAATTGAGAGGGGATGTGGTCTGCCTCAATGGCTGTTTCCTCCCACTCATATTCACAGTGATAGCTTTTTTCACTGTCATTAAAATACATTTAATATGCACCATTTTTGCATTGCTCTCTGCTAAAAATTGTACAAAGACAATGTCCCTAAGCCTCAGAATAGTAGAAAGAGCACTGGACTCAGAAGCCTGGGGTTTCATACCTGGGTCCATGTAGGAACATTCATTACAAACCTTACTTTCAAGGAGTAAGTAATCCTCGTGGAATTACTTTGGGTGATTGGGTGGGACAGAGTGTTGACGATAAAGACACACACACACTGAAAAAAGGAATGCAAAGGCCACTGGTAACCAGTTGCCAGATGTGGTCTCTTTCCTGCTAGTTCTGATCTGCATTGTGTGCTCCGCATGACTCCAGGCTATCACCTCCAAAGGCTTCTGTCTGGGATCTCACTACTAACTCTTCATCTTCTCTGTTTCCTTTTTTTAAAATATTTTATTTTTAAGTAATCTCTACACTCACCATGGGACTCGAATTCAGTACTCTGAGATCAAGAGTCATGTGCTCCTCTGGGCCAGCCAGGCACCGCTCTTCTGTTATTTAATTCAGTTTTTCAAGCAGTAATAGTATTGTTCCAACTCATCTTTTAAAGTCAGCCCAATATTGGCTGCTTATGGGACAAAGTTCCCTCCCTGGTCAAGCAAGTATGTTGAGCAGCCTACTTCCCTCCCTCTAAACAGAGTGTGGCAGGCCAGGCACTCTGAGATTTGGCTTGTCCAAAACACATGAGCAGGTTTTTTAATCTCCCCAAGATGCTGGTTCTTCCACTAAATTATGATGGTAGCATTTGTCTCAGCCCACCGAGTTATCACTCATGCACTCAAAAATCATTTATTAAGGGGCACCTGGGGGGCTCAGTTGGGGAACCTCCAGCTCTTAGTTTCAGCTCAGGTCATGATCTCTCACTTAGTGGGTTCAGGCCCCACATCAGGCTCTGTGCTAGTGGTGTGGAGCCTCTTGGGATTGTCCCTTTCCCTCTCACTCCCTTCCCCTGCTCATCCTGTCTCGCTCTCAAAATAAATAAACCTAAAACAATAATTTATTGAGCTTCTAAATAAAGCACTTCTATGAGCACTTTCCAGGCACAATGCTCAGCAACGGGGATACTGGAGTGAACAAAACTGATACAGATCTGCCCTCATGGAGTTGAGGATCCAGAATCAAACAAGATCGTATCTGTGAAAACAGCCCCTACCGTCCCACCTGCAGCCCTACTGCAGGCTCAATTTAAGATTCCTTCCTTCATTAAAAAATTCTTAAGCATCTATATAAGTCACACCAGCACATGGAATCCAAAGATAACAAGACATGGTTTCTGATCTCAAGGAGTCCATGGTTCATTTGAGAAACAAACATGCAAGCAAGCATTGATGGTGCAAAAGCACAAATTAGCAGGTAGAGTAGGAGATGTGGGAAAGGAAACTTCACCTTGGCTGAGGAAGTCAAAGGAGGCTTCTCAGGGGAAGTGACACCTGAGCTGAGATTTAAAAGCTAGAGAGGGCAAAAAAATAAAGGGTGAAAAAGAGATCATTAGGTGTTCAAGCTGTGGAGAGGGTATACGTTGAAAAGGAACTATGGTTATCTCAAGCAAAGAAAATAACACACAATGGGGCACCTGAGTGGTTCAGTTGGTTAAGCATCCAACTTGGTTTCAGCTCAGGTCGTGATCTCACACTTCATAGGATTGAGTCCCATGTCCGGCTCTGCACTGACAGCCCAGAGCCTGCTTGGGATTCCATATCTCCCTTGCTCTCTGCTTTTCTCCCCCCAAAATAAGATAAACAAAAAATAAGAATACTCTAGAATTGCTAGAACATAAAGTTTAAGAAGTATGGCAAAAAAAGAAGCTAGAGACCAAATTATCACTTAGAACCTTGGATGCCTTGTGAAATAGTTTAATTTTCCCTCATACTCCATGGGGAGTCATGAAAGAATTGAGAATAGTGAATTAATCTCAGTAATTAATCTGAATCATCTCAGATTTACTTTTTACAATGAGCATGATGGAGGACAGAGTAAGTCTGGCTGGAAGGGGACAACCAAAGACAGTGAGGTAGTAAAGACACAGAACAGTCTCAAGGATCTGAACTGATGAAGCAGTTGTGGGTAGGAGAATAGGTGAGTATCTCTGGAGAGTTTTAGAAGGTAGAATTGACAGAACTTGGGGACTGTTTTGTCAATTGATCAATCAATGCTCTTGAAAGCAGGGAGAGAAAGGATGAGAAGATGATTCTCAGGCTTCAAACCTGAGAGAGAGACGAGAGTGGGGTGCTGAACCTCAGAGAAGGGGTTCAGAAAGGAAGCAAGCAGAAATACCAATTTGGACAGGTGGAGTTTGAAGTGCCTCTGGAATCGTGCACACGTGGTGAGTGGGCTCTGCAGCTGGGTTCGCAAGCCTGTTGCTCAACAAAGGAAGCAAGGATGAAGGTCTAGATATGGCGGCATCGAAATGTGGAAGCATCTCATATGATGGGTCAAGAGTAGGTGCAGCGTGAGAGTGAATGGGTATTGTGGGTGGACACTTATCTGTAGGGTGAGAACAATGAAGGGACACTCACTGTAATCGGAAGAAACCCCACCTTCCCTAAGACAAGCTGCTCACTCCTGTCCTGTCACTTGGGAGTATAAAGACAAAGACAGAATGAATCATTCCCTGACACAGCTTAATGGTAGTTTGCCTTAACCAAGAATTTTGATGTGGCCCAGTATAAGAATAAGCTGCAATTTCAAAGTCTGGGGGTCAGGGAGGGAGCCCTAGAGTTGGATGTTCTCTGAAAGGCTCTATATAATAAAGCCTCATGAGGCTCTGGCACCATTGAAAACTCCTACTGCTCTGCCTAGTAATACGCTTGGTCATCCCCATTGTGGACACAAGAAGCTGCACTGGGAAACACTTGTTCTAGAAAAGGATTTAAGAAGGAGCAGGCATATGTTTAGCTTTAGTTGGTAGTGCCAAACACCTTACCAAAGTGGTTGCACCAACTTTACTCTCACCAGCAACATATGAAGTATACAATATTTTTATAATCTCAACTCTTGGGTTTGTCATCTTTTTAAACTTTAGCCATTTTTATGTGTGTGTAATGGTATTTCATTGTGGTTTTATATTTCTCTTATAACCAATGATGTTGAATACCTTTTCATGTGTTTATTAGTCTTTTGGGAATCATTTTTTGTAAAATGATTGTTAATGCTTTTGCCCATTTTTTAAGCTTTAGTTGTTTTTTATTTGTTTGTTTTTAGTGATTTGTAGTAGTTCCATATATTCTGGAAAACTGAGAACTTTGTCAAATATGAGCACTAAAGCTATCTTCTCCATGTGTGGCTTTCTTTTACTTTCTTATCTGTATCTTCTTATGGACAGACATTATTTCAACGAAGTTCAGTCATCAGGGTATTTTTTTTCTTTTATGGTTTTGGTTTCTGCTTACTGTTTCAGAAATGTTTGCCTCTCTACATTCAGGAAGATTCTTTTATCTGTTCTATTTTAGAAAATTGTCACTTTCCACATCTAGGTCTATGATCCACCTTAAGTTAATTTTCATATATGGTGTGAGATGGGGTCAGGTTTCCTTCTTTTCCTACCTAAATATTCCATTGTCCCAAGGCCATCTATGAAAAAGTTATATTTTTCCCTGCAGCGTGCCTTAATTATATATCAAGTGACAATATCTGCTTGTATATATGTCTAGACTCTCTGTTTTATTCCACTGGTCTATTTATCTTTCCTTGAACTGATACCATACCACCTTGATTATTCTAGCTTTATAGTACGTCTTGAAATCTTGCACTGCAAGATAAATCCTCCAAATTTGTTCGCATTCAACATTGCCTTGTCCACTGGTTTGCAGTTCCACATAAATTTTAGAAGTACCTTGTCAATGTCCACAAACATACCTGCTGAGATTTTGATTGGAATTATTATGAATCTAAATATTAATTTTTGAGACTTAACATCTTTCCATTTAGTTAGGTCTTCTTTAATTTCCCTCATTGGCATTTTATAATTTTCAGTGTAGAGGAGAGGTCTTACACATCTTTTGTTAGGTTTGTTTCTGGGGATTTGCTGCTTTTTCATGGTATTATAATTGATATTTTTTACATTTCATTTCATTTTTTTGTTAGTATATAGCAATGATGTCTGCATAATGCCCTTATATCAAGAGATCTTGCTGAATTTTTTATGCTAATGGTTTATAGATTCTTTGAGATTTTCTTATATGAGATTGTATGAGATATATATATTGTATAAGATATATCTCATAGATATACAATCTATGAGATTGTATATATACAATCATGTCATCTATAAATAAACAGTTTCTTTCTTTATAACCTTTAGCCTGATTATTTTCTTTCTTATAATACTGGCTATAATTTCCAGTGATTTTTTGTGTTTTTCTGTATGTACAATATAATTCAAAAAAATTTTTAACTCAGTGGTATAGCTGAGTTAGACCATGAGAGTAAAATGACATAACCAAGTATAATGCATGAAACCTGACTGTTGGTTTTCAAAAATTTACAAAAGGCATGTTTGGAAAAATCTGATCTGAATACTAAATGATTGAATGGAATAATTATTTTTCTTGAAAACAATTTGATAACAGTATCATAGTTATGTAGAAAGGCACTATTCTTAGGATATGAATGTTTGAGTAGAGGATAACGTTAATTATGACAAGTATTTTTAAGTAGTTCAACAAAAATGTGTGAGTGTGTGTATGTGGGTATGTATGTGTGTGTGCATGAATGTGTGTGTAGAGACAGAAAGAAGGCAGATATGGCAAAATGTTAATTCTTTTTTTTAAAGTTTATTTATTTATTTTGAGAGGGAGCACTAGTGGAAGAGTGACAGAGAGAGATAGGGAGAGAGAGAATCCCAAGCATCTGTCAGCACAAAGCCCAGCATGGGGCTTGAACTCATAAACCATAAGACTATGACTTGAGCTGAAATCAAGAGTTGGATGCTTAACCAACTGAGCCACCCCGGAGCCCCAAAATGTTAGCAATTCATATATCTAAATAGAGACTTGGGGACACAAACTTAGAGTGGCTCCCACTATCCCCACCTCCTGGTGTTCATGCTCTTATGTGACTTCTTATCCTTGAATGTGACCAGGACCTGTGACTTGCTTCTAGAAAAAAAAAAAAAGGTAAAAGTGACAAGATGTATATGTTTATGCACATGATTATGTAATTAAGTTACATAAGACTGTGGCTTCTGTCTGAAGCTTGCTACCTTTGAGGAAGTAACTGGCCATGTCGGGGATCCCACAGGGCAAAGGAATTGTCATGGCCTCTGGGAGCTGAGGATGGCTCCCA
This sequence comes from Proteles cristata cristata, assembly GCA_017311185.1. Lineage (NCBI taxonomy): Eukaryota > Metazoa > Chordata > Mammalia > Carnivora > Hyaenidae > Proteles > Proteles cristata. The sequence goes on from JAESUZ010000956.1 coordinate 717,967, forward strand.
GCTGACAGCCAGCAAAGAAATTAGAGCCTTCAAAAAACTGAAGCCTGCCAATCTGGGTGAGCTTAGAAGCAAATCCTTTTCCAGTCAAGTCTCAGATGAGACCGCAGCTCTGTGGGACATCTTGTGTAGCCTCACAAGACTCTAGGAACAGGACACAGCTAAGCCATGCCCAGGATCCTGGCTCACAGAAACTGTGAGATAACAAATATGTGTTGCTTTAAGCTATTAGATTTGTGATATAAGTTTGCAGCAATAGGAAATTAATGCAATTGATAATTTTATGTGTCAAATTAACTGGACCACAGTGTGTCCAGATATGTTTGGTCAAACATTATTCTGAAAGTTTCTGTGAGGGTGTTTTTGGATGAGATTAACATTTAAATAGGTAAACAGTTTGTCCTCCCTTACGTGACTAGGTTTCATCCAATCAGTTGAAGTCCTGATAGAACAAAACATTGATCTTGCCATACATTAAGAGAAAATTGTTCCTGCCTGATTGCCTTCAAAGTAGGATATCAACTCTAGTTTCTGCCTTTAAACTTGAACTAAAATTTTGCTTCTTCCTGGATCTCAAGCATGCTGGCCTTTGAACAAGGGCTACACCATCAGCTCTCCTGGTTCTCAGGCCTTGGGAATACATGAGGATACACAGATGTTACTGTAATATTCTTTTCGACTTTTCTACATTTTTGAAAATATTAAAAATAAAAATTGGCAGAAATGTTCTAAAGTCAGGAAATGTCTGGAGCACTTGGGTAGCTCAGTCAGTTAAGTGTCCGACTCTTGATTTCAGATCAGGTCATTATTCCACAGTTCGTGAGTTCAAGCCCCGCCATTTTGCTTCATGCAGAGCCTGCTTGGGATTCTCTCCCTCCTCCTCTCTCTGCCCCTCATCTGCTCATGCTCTCTCAGTCTCATAATAAATAAATAAACTTTAAAAATAAATAAATAAAACTAAAGTCGGGAAATGAAAGGAGACATTTTAAAGAAGGCTCCCATAAAGATTCAGCAGACCTTCTCCATTCCATATTCTCAGCCTCCCTCCTTTCCCTTTTTCCTCAGTGAATCTACTTTATTTAATATGAGATTTTAAAACATACAATAGACACTGTTGTTAAACATAAATAATAAATCTACCCTCTTCTGTGCAGATTTATGCTTTGTAAACATCACACTGAGTTAGTTTGGCCTTAACCTTTGTTCTGCAAATGTTTCAGAATTTTTTCTACTGCCACATTACAAGATAAATGTCAGTCTAAATGAAGGCTTTTCTATAAAACTCAGCACTTCACAGATGGCTTCTAATTCATAGTCCTAAAAGTCTACATTTTTTTTGGGTTGAAAATAGTTTCAAAAGCTCTTAAGTTTTTACCAGAACATAATGTTACTCTTGATGCAATGTGAGGTCAATTAAATAAATTGAGAAACTATCCTCTAAGAGTTATCAGCCAAACTGAGAAAATTATATAAAAGTAAGATTTTAACTAGTATTAATATAAACTCATTTTTCTGAAACCTCAATAATTACACAGTGGCTGAATGGCTTGTCTTGCCCCAGGTTGCTTTCCCTAATGTGATTTGATGAACAGTCCTATGCAGAAAGTGAGTAAGGTTAGCCAGAGGCAAATAATGCAAATACACCTCAAATTCCTTTTCTGAAAACACACATTGATGAAACCCATAAGCACGGAGATTATACTTTTAAGGAGGTCTGCCACATAGTAGAGCAGTGGTTCTCCACTCTAGCTGCACATCAGAATCCCTGGGGAGCTTAAAAAAGTACTGGTGCCGGAGTTCTCATCCTCTCATCCCAGAGAGCCCAATTTTGGTCTGGTTTGTGGTCTGGGCATCAGGATTTTTAAGCTCCTCCCCTTCCTTTCTCCTTCTTTTCCTTCCTCTCTCCCTCCCTCCCTAGCTCCTTCCCTTTCTTCTTTTCCTTTCTTTCTTTTTCCTCTTCTTCTTTCTTTCCTCCTCCTCCTCCTCCTCCTCCTCCTCCTCCTCCTCCTCCTCTTCTTCTTCTTCTTCTTCTTCTTCTTCTTCCTCCTCCTTCTTCCCCATCTCCTCCTTCTTCTTCCTGCTAAACTCATCCAATGCTTATTGAATACTTAACTGTTGCCCACACTGCTGAAATCTGCAACTCACTCACCCTCTCTTAGCCACTCCCTGAGAAAGAAGCTCCAAGCAGGACCACCCCAAATGCCAGAGAGTAGCTAGGGCCTGGAAGATGCCAGAAGAAGGGAAAATCAGCAGGGAGAAGCAGCAGCAAGGAAGGGATGGTGCAAAGCTACACTCTCAGGGACACACACACACAAACACACGCAAGTACCAGGGTTTGTCAGTCTCTGCCCCCACCCAGCAGCCACAGGGATATCAGGGAAAAAGACCAGGCACCCATGAGACATTTCAGTGCTTCCCGTCTTGAAGTGTCTCCCATGAGGGGTTGGTCCAAGGTCACTGGAATCTCACTTCAGGGTACATTAGACCTGAGCCAACATGGCTTTGACAGTGGCCACCAGCTTCAGAAACTTGCTCTCCTTGTCCATGTAGCCATCACTTCTCTTCTTGGAGTGAACCAATTTCCTCACTAACATCACTTCAAAGAAGCATGTGGCCTGGGGAGTTTCCTCGCTGCAGCTGTCCAGGCCTCCAGGGACCTGATCTTCTGATTTCTTCTTGAGCTCACAGTACACGTGTAGCCTCGAGCACCACAATAAAAAAGTACTGGACATGGACTTGCAAGCTCCACTGCAAGAATTTTCAAGTTTCTTTAGTGGCGCTACTGTGCCTCAAAGGTTTAAGAATTAGTATAGTGACAGCTCAAGACATATTAAGTGAATAAATGAATTCTTTATGTGATCTAACATTACATTCAGAAACCAATTTGAATCAATGGTGCTGACTGAGACTCTGTAATCTACGTTGCTCAGGTTACAGCAAAATGCACAAAGCTAGAGGAAAAAAGAGATCTAAGATAGAAACAGGATTCAAAATGTTGTCAGGTGAGGAAGAGCTATTGCAACGGGAGATGTTGAGTCTGAAACACCTGAGAACATGAGTGCTGCCTTCACATAACTCTGAGGCATACCCATTACTGATGACAGCTGAAGGAAGCTAGGCTTTGGCATAATATCAGACTTTCATAAAAAGTAGTATTGTCTTGAGGTGCCTGGGTGGCTCAGTAGGTTAAACATCTGACTTCAGCTCAGGTCATGATCTCACTGTTCATGAGTTTGAGCCTAACGTCAGGCTCTGTGCTGACAGCTCAGAGCCTGGAGCCTGCTTCAGATTCTGTATCTCCTCTCTCTCTCTCACTCTGCTCCTCCCCTACTAGTCCTCTGACTTTTTTTCTCTCTCTCTCAAAAATGAAATAAACATTTAAAAAAATTTTTTTACAGTAGTGTTATATGGATATTAACTGGGTTCCTTGAAACTGTGAGTAACTGCTCACTACAGGAATTCAGACAGTGGATTTTAGACTCTGGGCCAGGTTGTTGTGAGGAAACCCCTGTGTCAGGAGCTTTAGTGAGTGTGTGTGTTATTTTTTGGGCATCTGATATCCCTGGGTTCTTTCCCTAGCAACAGCCTCCTTGTTTTCTTTGAAGACTACTCTTCTCCCACTTTCAGTTCTAATAGAGCTTACTGCCTGTCTAGTTCTAGAGGAAGAACATTGATTGGCTCCCAACCAACTGTACAAACTGCATCTCCAGGGGGCTTATGGGTGGCACAGTCTGTTGAGCTATTGACTCCTGCTTTCCATTCAGGTCATGATCTCACAATTCCTGGGATTGAGCCCTGTGTCAGGATTCTCAATCTCTCTCTCTCTCTCAAAATAAATAAATAACCTTAAAAAAACTGTATCTGCCTACACAATAACAGGTTCTATAATGAGCAAGTAGCGCAAGTTGTGCCAATCAGAGGCCATTAAAATCAAACTCTGGAAATTTTGCTTATATTTTTGAAGACTCTCTTCAAATCAAAACTAGATTTAAAGTTGTAACAGTGTGATGTGGAAAATATGAACTCAGAGAAAATGAAAAGAGAATTTCAAAATGATCTTATTAATAATAGCCTTAGGTTAAACAAGATAACATATCAGAGAAATAAAAGAGTGATGCTGTAGAAAAAAAATATTCTGATGCCAAAAAAGAATCCTTGGAAGTTAAAAATTATGGTGTTAGTTCTCAACAACAACAACATCAATGTATCATGGCTACATTTAAGCATCCTTAGCGGCATACTCCATTCAACAGACAGCCTGATAAGCCACCTTTTATTATACCACTGTTTGTTGGCAACTGTGTTTCAGGAAGTCTCAGTTGTTAAAAATTAATTAATAAATAAAAATTTTAAATATAATGTTAGTAATGAAAGAAATCACTGGATGGACCTTGAGGGGGTTATGCTGAGCGAAATAAGTCAGGCAGAGAAAGACAAATATCATATGTGTGCACGTATAGGAGGATTAGGAGGAGCTTAACAGAGGACCAAGGGGGAGAATAAGGGCAGAAATGGTGGGGGAAAGGGAGAGAGGCAAACCATGAGAGACTCTTGAATGCTGACAAAAACTGAGGACTGATGGATGTGGGGGGGAGGAGGGATGGGCATGGAGGAGGACACTTGTGGGGATGAGTACTGGGTGTTATGTGGAAACTAATTTGACAATAAACTATTTGTAAAAAAAAAAAAAAAAAAAAATGAAAGAAATCACTTATGAAGTTTAAAGATAAATCTGAGAAATCCTGCCAAAAGCAGAAAAAACAAAAAGATGCATAATAGGAGAGAAATTATATAGATGATTAATTCAAGAGGATTAAAATGCTAAATACAAGATCAAAAAGTAGAATAGAGAAAATGGAAACAAATAAAGTATCAAAGAAAACATAAAAGTCCCTAGAATTGAAGGGCAAGAGTATTCATAGTAAAAATTCACTGAAATAATAGCAAAAATAAAGTAAAAGACCCACACTAAGGCCCACCATCATCTCTGAATATAAATTCTTATTATCATAAGGCTTGGGGAAAAAAATAAAATGTAGCAGGAAAGAAAAGTCTTGCCCAGAGTCTGAAATGCAAACCCAAGCAATACCATATTCTCTGGACACATATTTATCTTCAAAAAAGCTTTAAAAAATCATTATAATATTTTAAAACCTTGATATCTTAAGAAATGTGACTTCCTTTATAAACAGGGCAACCAAGATTCCCTGATCTAAGAGAGGCCAGGAGACATAGGTGACTCAAAAAAGGGGACCAAGGAAACAGTCTTCCCTTAGAATTGTCTGGTAGATAGTGACAGAGTACTATATGTGACCTAAAGTACTATATGTGACCAGGAAATATCTCAAACTGACTTCTTAAAGCTCCAAAATTGGCTCCATAAAGGATTTAATACAAAATTTAGGAGTGCTACAATTGTGTAAAATATGTATCTATAATATTGCCAATCATAAAAATTTACAAAACCATAATAATATAGTTTTGATAGCATATTTCTATTGATAATTTATTTATTCACCCAATTTTTTAAAATAGTGCTCTATTAGTTTTGCAATAAAAAAAGTAAGTTCCCTGTCATTTTCCTTTAAAATAATTGGCCCCAAGTACAAAATGATAACTTCAATTCATTTGGATTATTCTCATGACATGTTCCAAGATAATTTCATGAACACCTAAGTGTTCCATTTAGTATTAGGAGAAGTAAAATGTTAAGGGATGTTTAAGCTCTGTAAAGTTGAATAGACTAGCATTTGAATGACAGGATATAATTACAGATCACTAAGGATATAGTACAAAATGTACCCAACCCCACCTCTTCATATTCAGCTAAGAACAGAATGCTTTAAAGATATGAGATTAATAAAATATCAGAAAAAATAATAATTCTGGAAGAACCAAGTCTTCTTAGTTAGAACTATCAGAGCTGGAAGAATTATTACTAAAATTTAATAAAATCTGTATCAGTCATAATGGAATAGAATCTGTATTACTTGTGTGTCATTAAATTGGAATCTGCTTTTTTATTTTCATGTTACTGTTTCCAAGAATATGTGTCCAAATATTCCATCTAAACTTATAAGATCTCTATGGGCAAATACCATAGCCTTAGCTCAAGTTTCCCCTAACACAGGGCCTACACAAGGTCTGGAAACAAGTAATTTATTTGGGATGCAATCCTCGGAAGCAGAAATGAGAGAATTAAGCAGGAAAGGATGAAAATTCTTTAAAGAATGCATTCTCAACATCACTTTTAGGTTATGAGGGCCTGACTGAAATTAGAGGTGGCCCAACAGGATGTGATATCAGCACCGAAAGCATCTGCTATATTCCCACATCTTGCCCTACATTCAAGACTCTAAGTAAAAGCTTTCTGAGTCATTTAGTCAATGCCAGTGCTCCCCGGGCTTCCTGCTTAGATCAGTGATCACCTGAGAAGCTATACATTGCCTTTTACAACCACATTCCAGAATCTTATGTCTTTCTCTCAGGTCCACGTGTCTTTGTAAGACAAGTAATAGACACCTTCTCATGTCAACTTAGGCTAACAGGAAATCCCAACATGAGCCTCAGGCTGAGTTTGGATTTGGAAATCTGAAGGCAGCCCTCTTTCTCTGCACGCTGTTTTGGGTTTGTTTGTTTGTTTGTTTGTTTGTTTGTTTGTTTGTTTGTTTTTTCCTCTCTGCAGTTTGAAATGAGCCACCATGCTGAGTGGGGCTGTCAATCAGTCATCCACTGCTCACTGCCGACAGAGGTGGCAATCCAGGGAGATATGACCCTGGACATTAAAGAGCTTAGCATTTTACTAAGAAGGCACATAAAGAGTAGTCTAATATGATCAAATGACTGCTACTTACAAGTATTATGGGAGCTCACAAAAGGAGTATGCCATAGTGGTTAAGATGGTCAGCATAGGCTTGGTGGAGGAGGTTACCTGGGTTTCAGGGGCTGTAAGATTTAGAAAAGTGGAGTAAAGAAGAGGAGGCAGGAAAGGACAAAATGAGCAATAAGGATATTGCTTATCCAGTCCATTTCCAAGAAATGACCAGTCCAGTCTGTTTCCAAGAAATGACCTACCCAGTGGCAACTCCATCCACATTGAGGAACCTCTTACTGAATGCTGGTCAAGATGGTAAACCAGAATCTATTAGGATGTTGGAAACATTTCCCTGTTCTTTTCAAATTAGAATTCAATCACTGTCTTACCTTTCATAAGACCTTGAAAACTGCACAAAGTGTGGTTTTGGTAATATTCTGGGTGAACTCCATTATCTAGTCATAAACGTAATCTATCTTAACTGGGGTCAAGGAACACTTAAAACTCAGCCACTAGAAAGGGGTTCTAACAACAGCCAACAGGTATTCTTTTTCAAGGAGCCTGGACACACAGATATTTTTCAACAGAATTTGAAGATATGGATTCTATGACATTGGTATGAATGCTCATAGTTCATTTTTAGCATTTCCTGCTTTAAAATGATTTCCTTTGAGTTGGAAGCAAAACTGAAAGGAATATTAATTCTTAGTTAATTTTCAAGTCCTTAACCTCCCCATTCTTTAAGAAATAGAATATCTTTGGAATACCTTGTCATGATTTCATGGTTTGTGGGATGGAGCCTCACATCAGGCTCTGTGCTGAAAGCATGGAGCCTACTGGGGATTCTCTGTCTCCCTCCCTCTCTCTCTGCCCCTCCTCTGCTCATGCATGTTCTCACTCTCTCTCAAAATAAATAAAATTTTTTTAAAATCCTGATATTTTCCACTTTCAAATGTAAATTTAATTTAAAAAACAAAGAAATAGAACATCCTTAACTTATATCCATAGACCATCAAATAATCCTACTGTATCATGATTAGTTATCATCACCTAAACATTACTTTAATGCAGAATGTAACAATTAGTTATTTTCACCACACTATTATCTTATATTGTAAAAATGCTCACCAAATATTTTCCATGTTTAAAACAATGTTTTAAGTATTGTATATGAACAGGTGATCACTTCTTAGTTTTCTTTCTTCCTTCCATATTTGTTAACTAGGAGATACAACCTCAGCCTTGCAGAAATGGTTCTTGTTTCAACTCTCCTTTTTCCTGGCATAATATGGGCTAGACTTTTCCCACTAAGGCTTGTCTCAGTTTTGCCTGGATTCTCTAGTCTTCTCTATTCTGGAACACCCCCATTCCCTGCAGAATCACCAGCTTGGTTTGGAGACAGTTTTTGTTTTCCATTGCAGATCCTTTTGCTCATGCAGCACTGTAAGTTTAAAACAGAGTAAGAAGATCTATATTGGGTATATACCAAATGATAAACAAAAAACAATTCTAAATGGCAATAGCATACAGAAAAGATGAGTTATCCTGAAGTATATCAGTGCTTTGGACACATCCCCATCTGTCAATAATGTAACATGAAAGCATGCTGCATGGCAGCGATGCTTGAGAAAACGCGTTTATTTTACATGTTGATTTTCAAGCCTCAATGAGTCAAATTCCATCCTCCCAAATGATTTATTCTCTTTTGGGGGGGGGGTGTCCATATAAGCAATATCTACCTAACAAGTAAAGCAAACACCTTAAACTGAAGTGGTAAATCTACCTAACAACTAGATAGTGTCGCCAACTGGTTACAAGTCCAATTGCAATGAGATTCTATGAGGTATGTCAGTATCAAGACCAAAAAAAGAGGGAATCAAAGTTTCAGGAGTGACAGATGGATTCATCAGAGTTTCAGAAAAGTGACAAGTTCCAATAAGGATTTTTTGAAGTGTTTAAACACTTAGACTCCTTGTCTACACATCTCAGGGATGAGAGGAGAGAGTTGCATCTGGCTCTAGCTCTGAGACTATGCTGTTAGCCAACCCTGTATTCCAGCAGCATCTCAACACACAGCCGGCCTTTCTCTGTGGGAATGCTCTGACTTCATGATCTGGTTCTGTGACTGCCCTGGCTTTGTGACCAAATACACTTCGTTATCACAGTTCTGCAAACTAGATACCTCTCTTTGCCACTCTGTTCTCCACCCTGCTTGTCTTTTCTGCCAAATAGAACAGTTCTCCAGGAGTGGGTGACTGATTATAATCCCTGCTCTTCCATAATTGGCTATGCAATTTGGTGTAAATCATTTAGCCAGCCTGAACCTCAATTTTCTTATTTGTAAAATGAGGGGTTTGGATGAGATGGTTTCAAAGGTCCCTTTGAATTCTAAAATACCACTGCTTTTCTGTCAGGAGACTGTGGCCTGTCTTTGACTGGTCCTTTATCCTTTCAAGGAGTGAGTAGCAATTAAGTGCCCTGAACAAACATGTTACAACTCAACATTCTTTGTAAAATACATGCTTTCCTGTCAGTTGGACCCTCAAAGTAACTGTAGTTTTAAAATTAATTCTTCCTGGTCTAGAACCCGACCAGGTACAGAATAATATCATGTATATTATTCTTACATATTGTATGAAACAGCCAGTGTTTTTGCAAGTAATAAAACCAATGTAGGATAACTTATACAAAAAAGAAATTTATTGGAAAGATACTGGAAGAATGGAGAATTCAACCTGGAAGCAAGAATTTAGGGCCATGTGGTTCAGTCAATACCCTACTAGCAGCGCAGTCAGTGTAGGGCGCTGGCTCTGGCACCATCAGCCCTGGACACTTGTCACCATCCACTGAAGTCTTAATTCCACCCAGTCACTCTCAATGATCTTTGGCTATCACTGGCTTTGTTATCAATCCCTGAAGGGCCTAAGTCTTGGGAAAAAGTCTCTGATTGGCTGAGTCTTGGTCAAATGTCTACACACAGGTCTAAGGAGTCCAAAGCAGGATTATTTGCTCGTCTTCAGTTTCCAGAGTGGGAAGCTTGATCCTGGCCTCCATTTATCTTGTACTCGCCCAAATAGGAGTTTTCAAATGCTGGACAACCAAAAATGACAAATGTTTACTACACAGTTTTCTCACTTGTGGTAATAAATTTAACACATCCTGGAGGCATTTGTAAGAGGTTGATTATGTTCTGGAGAGGTTTACAGCTAATAGATTATTCCAGCATTACTTGATCACTTCATTGATTTATGTGAATTGTTACTGGTCCAGTTAATAAAACCATATTCATCAGGCTACTGACTAATTTATGGAGCTGACTTTTCATATTTACACGGCTCTTCGGGATGGCAAAGTTAGTATTTGGAATGAACAGTAAATCACTTTGGGGGGAAAAACACATCATCATTCTGGGTACACACTGTCACTGATTTTTAAGTAAAAAGTAATATCTGGTATTTAGTTCTGGTCTAAAGTTCTTCACAGAGATGTTGGTGATTTTCCTAAGATGTTGCATTGTCCTGGTTTTATAGATCAGCTAGTTTTATAGGTCACGGCTGAGTGACCCGGAATTTCAGTGACAGATGTCAGAAGAGACATTAGAGCTAAGTCCTCTCAGCCTCCTCCCAAAGCAAATCCATTAAGCCTCAGAAACAATTCTTTCACCCTGAAAACAAAGTGGCAAGCAGACTCCCACAAGATTGCAGCCATTAGGTGGGACTCCTTCCATGGCCAATATGAAAGAGCGGTTTAGAAGAGAAAGAGAGTTTTGTTAAGGAACTCAAGGATTGAGACAATCTTCCAGAATGAACAGTAAACTCAGAGAGGAACTTGTCTGACAAAATTCAGTGGTATCAGCACATAAGTGGCCTTCTGCTTTTGTTATATTTTTAAGATATTCAGAGGCCAAACAAAGAAAACCTCCCTAAAGAGAAATAAGCAACCAGCAACCCAGAGTCTTATACCCTGGAAGGCAAAGCTCCTTCCTGCAGTGGGCAACCCAGGAGCTGTGTCTCCCTGTCCCATAGGAGAAGCAGATCCTGACAACTGCTTAAAGAAGTGTCTATTCTGGTGTGCAGAATAAGGGTGCCTGTCCAGCTTGGTCAGTAGAGCATTCAACTCTCGATCTTGAGGTGAGTTCGAGTCCCACAGTGGGTGTAGAGATTAGTTAAAAATAAAATCTTTTTTTAAAAAGTGTATTCATTATGATATAGGTTTGGATGCATATTACAGAGACCCTCAAATAACAGTGGCTCAAATAAGATTGAAGCTTGTCTCTCTCCATGTAAAAGACTCTTCACGGATATGATACCTACGTGTCCTTCAGGCCTCACTGAAAATGTCACCTCCTCTAAGAAGCTTCCCCTGATGCTACCTAAAGAAGCTAAAGTATTCTTGCCTTCTGTTCTCTGAGTGCCTTCTAACTTCACTATCAAAACAATGATCATGCATTATATTATGGATTGTTGAATCATCCCTACATTAGAGTTAACAGCACAAAGGTAGGAACTGTATTTATCTTGCTCGTCACCATATCTCCAGAGAGCCACCTCCCTCCCACCTGTACTGAATGTACCTCTGTTGAATGTTCTTGAGGGTGGCAGAAACTGAATACTTCTGGTTTATCATACACAGGGAGGTTGCTCAGAAAATTTTGAAATGGTAAATAGTATTTTAAAAATGGGGAAATAATAGCCGTTTATGCTTCTAGCACAACTGTAGATTTGAGAGAGAGCAAAAACAAACATTTCCACTTGAAAGGTCTCTGCCTATAAAGCAAGGGCTGGCAAACTTTCCATAAAGTGACAGTGAATATTTCAAGTTTTGTTGGCCATATGATCACCATTGCAACCACTCAACTCTGCCGTGAGTGGGAAGATAACAACAACCAAGATGTAAACTAATGGTGTGGCTGGGGTCCAATAAAACTTGATTTATGAATACTGAAATTTAAATTTCGTATCATTCCCAAATGTCATGAAATAGTCTACTTCTTTTGATTGTTTTCAACCATGTAAAAATATGAAAGCATTTTTATTTCATGAGCCTTGCAAAAAAAAAAAAAAAAAGCAGCAGCTAGACTTGGCCCATAGGCTGTGGTTTGCCAGCCCTGTCAGAGAGCACATTTTTTGACAGAGACGCATCTGGCCTTGGTTCGATTCTTTAGCTCCACAGTGCAATTCACACTTATAAGCACCTACTTTGTGTCAGAGGCTACAGAGGGGCAAAGATGGTTAAGACCAGCCCTGTGCCACTAACTCCGTGCGACAGGGACCCAAATCCACAAACTGGTTTTATTTCTGGTTGAGGTGGGGGAAGGGAGAGGGGAGAGTTACTTCATGGCAAGGTGGCTTCTGAGGGGTGAGTCATGGGCCACATGCACCCAGGAACCGGCTCTGGATAAATCCCACAGGAATGCTGGGCAGTAAGACTAGGAAGGCCTGGGTCAGCTGTATGCAGGACCCTCAGGGACCAGTATGAAGCTTAGTCTGGTGGGCAAGTGAGAACCAAAGTGGAGTAGTAAACTGAGATTATTAAACTGGTACCAACAGTGTGTTTGTTTTTTAATGTTTTAACTTTCAAACTATTAAAAAGTGATTTCTGAAAGTATTCGATTCTTTTTTTCTGTTACTAATTTACCAAATATTTCAACTGAGAAACTTTCCTGGGAAAAATACACTGAGTTCAAGGGCACCTAGAGGGGGAAATGCCAGCAGTGTTTTCCCAGGGGCCAGGGCTTATAAAAGGAGCCATTGTATGGTAAAAGAAAATAAAAAGCGGGGCATCTGGGTGGCTCAGTCAGTTAAGCGCCCAGCTTCAGCTCAGGTCATGATCTCACGGTTTGTGGGTTCGATCCCTGCCTAGAGATCTGTCCTGACAGCTAGCTCAAAGCCTGCATCCTGTTTCAGATTCTGTGTTTCCTTCTCTCTCTGACCCTCCCCTGCTCACACTGTCTCTCTCTCTCTCAGAAATAAATAAAAACATTAAAAATTTAAAAAAAAGCAAGAATAAAATTATCATTTCAAATATTCATTAGATTTTGAGAAAACTCTGAACTATCAATCACACAATGACCTCCCTAGCTCCACATTAAATAAGAAACTTCTATTTTGTTCCAAAGGAGAAAGTCACTCAATATTATACTGCCCCTTTCCTTTGGTCTCTGAAATGGGAGTTTTGTTGGAAATCATCAATTGGAAAATAATAAGTCATCCTTTCATGACAACGTAAAATATAGGAGGCAGGAAAAATCAACTCAGGTCACAGAGATGAAAACGGAATGCTTTTTCAGTTGGTATAAAATGTCACCTTGCTCATCCAAGCAAAAATTCAGGACAAGCCTCTTGAAGTGCCTCCTATTAAAAGATACCATCTTGGCACATAGGATGTTCAGGAAATAGAAGTGACTCTAATCTGCATGCAGGGATCACCTCCTTCAGGCTGATGCACAGTCTAATTGGGGGGTGAGGAGTCCAATCCCCAGCACCCAGATGAGCAGTCTTGGATGGAGACAGGCAGAGGACAGCAGGTCTGCTTTCCACTCACGAATTCACCCGGCTGCTCCTTTCTGCCAGCTTTACCACTCGTCTTTCTCCCCTCCCTGCTCATAGGATTTGTGGATAAGGGAATGGAGTGCTGGTTAAGTGCCAGCCAGTGACGAACTATTGTGGTGAAGGACCAATATCTCTAGTTGACTAATTTTTTTTAAAAATTTTAAGCTGTTTTAATTGAAGTAGGGTTGAAATTTTTTCTTTCTTATTAAACATTTGTTTAATGCTTATTGATTTTGGGGAGAGAGGTGAGGGAGGGACAGAGAGAGAGAGGGAGAAACAGAATCTGAAGCAAGGTCCAGGCCCTGAGCTGTCAGGACCGAGTCCACACCGGGCCCAAACCCAAGAACAAGATCATGACCCCAGCGGAAGTCAGATGTTTAATCCACTGAGCCACCCAGACACCCCTGAAATTTTTTAAGTTTTTGAGTATTACATTTATATGGTTCAAATTTCAACAACTGTAGATATGGAGTAAAAACAAAACGAAACTCCGTCCCAACACTATACCCCAACCTCTCTGTTCCTGTCTCTATAATAATAACAATAGCCTTTGTTATTATAGTTTGCTAAACAGTTTAGATTGTGATAGTAATTGTATTAGTTGAGGTAAAAGGCTGGAATGAATAAGTCCCAAATGCAGTGGCTCAAACAAAAATAGAAATTTCTTTCTTTCTCATATAACAGTCCAGCGTAGGTGTTCTAGGTCAACGGGCGGCCTCGTATCACGCAGTCTTTCAGGGTAACAGGCTTCCTGGCAGCTCCGCCATCTGCACAGAGGAGCTCCAGCATCGCTGTCGCTGACACTGGTCGGAAGAAGGAGCAGAAGGCAAAGGACAGGGACTTTCCCTTCCGCACGTTTCACTTCCACTCACTCTACTGGCCAAAGCCGAGTCACATGGTCACATAGCTGCAAGGGATGCCGGGAAAGGTAGCGCTATCCCGGCTCCCGCTCTGCTACTACTCTTGCGGGCGTGCCGTATAACTTTAAGGAGTTTAGCACCGGGCCTCCTCTCCTCAGATCACCTTGCAATGCTTTTCCAGGCTGCTGCCAAGTGCCTGCACCAAGTGAGGGCAGCAGCCCTCCCCATAATCCCTGAAGTAGAGCTACTATCAGGTTATAACGCTCAAGAGACTGTTATTGCAGAAGAGAATTACCATGCAGAATAGCCATGCTTAATGGTAGGCCCTATTCGCCGCCATCGAGTGAACACTCTTCCCTTTATCAATGTATTTAAAAAAACGCTTTTATAGTGTTGTATTTTGTGTGATTTATAAAAATTAACTCATTGAATCTCCATAATAATCCTCTGAGATAGGCACAGTTATGGTCCGGTTTCCAATTTACAGGTGAGGAAACCTGGAAACAGAGTTTAAGTAATTGTCCAGGGTCACAGGTAGAGAACTTATGTTAGTCTGTCTTTTTTGTTTTTTACTAACACAACCTTAATTTTATTGTAATTTCAATGTATTCATTAAAAAATCATGCTTCCCAAGCAAACAGATGTACCCACATGACCCAGTTCAAGTCAGTGAATGTAAGGGGAAATCGTTGGTTCACGTACCAAAGAAAACTATTGTGTTACTGGAAAAACAAAACGAAGAAAGAACAAAAAACAAACACCAGGAGAGATACAGATGGTCTTTTGCCCTTTAACCCTTACCTTTCTTCAGCTTTGGAATGTGGACATGATGCTGGAAGTTAAGCAGCCATTTTGTGACCATGAGGTGAAAAGTGAGGATGACTGAACAGGAAGAGGGAAGGAGCCAGTTTCACCAGCCACAGATTTCTTTATTATGTGAATAGAGAGAGGGGGAGAACCTATGTGTATGTGTGTATGTGCGTGTGTGTGTACCCACATATATAAAGAGAGAGACCCATTTAGTAAAACCACTTGAATTGGGTCCAAAACCATCTTTGCTGATATTTAAATCTAGATCCTCATCCTGACTTCCCCCAAGTCCCTAAGTCAATTATTCCTTTTAGGGGTACCCCCACTGGCCTCTCCATTAGGCCTGCCCTGTGTCTTCTCAGAGTGCAATACTCATTTTCTCTATGTTTAGGCCCCAATGCCAACTTTACTCTCAACAAAGTTTATCTTTCTTATCGTAATACACAGCAATTCCTCATGGTCTTGAAATTCTGAATTCCAGAAAAGGATTTGGATCTACCCACTTAGGTTCTAAGGAAGCAGTCCTAAAACTGGATAACCCTGAATTACTGCTGCCCATGCAGTTATATTTGTTAAGCCATTTACAAAGTCCAAGAAAAGAATCATAGGCATCTCCTAAATTTTAGAAAATTCTAGCCTTTTCATATATCACAGAAGCCAATGTGCAGAGGGACCAAAAAAAAAAAAAAAAAAAAATAGGCCTCTCAACTCTGAAGGATTCAGTCTGCAATCCAAGAGAGCCATTTAAATATTCATCTGCTAGGATATAGACCAGATACAGAGGCCCACCTCCTACCCCCAGGGAAAAGATAGCCTGGCCTAAAGATTGTAGCCTAAGGATCAAGGGTTGAACATAAAACAGATTTTATTGCTGTCTGGTAACCATTAAAGACCATTCTGAAGCTATTCTTTAATGGCAACTTTCCTCCTATTAGGAAGGGCCTGGATGCATGGGACCTCTATGGACAGCTAGGAGTTTTGCGAGACTGGGCACAGTCAAGTCTAAGGCTGACAGATTTGAAGCAAGGACTTTTAAATGGAGGTGTTAACCCTCATTCGCCATCTTCCCAGCATATCAAAAGCAATTTTTTTTTCCTTTTCAGAACAGGAGAGCAATCTTCTCCCAAAGATGAATCAGAAAAACTCTGGCATCTTGGAAATAGCAAGCAGCCCATCTCCACTCTATGCTGTTAAGGTTTAGAAAATGCTGGGGATCATGGGATTCTCCCTGCTCCCTCTCTCTGCCCCCTCACACACTTGTGCCCCTCTCTCAAAAAAAAAAAAATTGTTAGGGGAAGGTTCAGCCAGGGAGCTTCCCATTATGCTAGGACACTATGGAGAAAGACAGAGACATGAAGAAATGACCAGAAAGGAACCAGGGGGAAGAAAATTATGAATATAGGAAGCAAAATATGCTCTGTTTTGCTCAGCGTGACTAGAAGCTTAATGTTTAATGTCTTCCTCTGGCCTTTAGCCTCTAGGTTCTCCAATTGAGAACTCTCCGTAAAGATAATATTCATCGTATTTGGATCTTTTCTTAAATAAAAAAGGCCTTGAAAAATGTATTTGCATCTCAAGAACTGACACTAAATATTTTTCTGAATTGATGAGATCGAAGGGCACTGACAGCAGAGGAAAGGAGGAGACAGTCATCCCCTGACTGCCACAGCTGCTCTAGGACCCACTTAAGGCTGACAGAAACTGTTCCTGGGATGCCTGGGTGGGTCAGTCACTTAAGTGTCTGACTCTTGATTTCAGCTCAGGTCAGGATTCCAGAATCATAGGATCGAGCCCCGTGTCATGGGGCGGGGAGCCTGATTGGAATTCTCTCTCTGCCTTTTCCTCACTCATATGCTCTCTCTCTCTCTCTGAAGAAAAAAAAAATTATAAAATCTGTCTCTGAAACCTCTGAATTGTTCACTTTAAAACGGTTTATTTTATCATGTGAATTTTGCCTCAAAATTTTTTTTCTTTAAAAGCACATATCAGAGGTGCCTGGGTGGTTAGGCCTCTGACCTTGGCTTGTGTCATGATTTCATGGTTCATGAGTTTGAGCCCCATAGCGGGCTCTCTGCTGTCAGCATGGAGCCAGCTTTGAATCCTCTGTCCCCTTCTCTCTACCCCTCCCTTTCTCTCTCTCCCTCTCTTTCTTAAAAATGACCATTAAAATTATTTTTTTTTAAAGCAATTCAAAAGAAGTTTCTGAAAGACAGGGCAGAAAAGTTAGTCAACAAGAGTTGCCTGTTTAAATGCTGCACCCTATCCCCCTCCCTGCTTTCCAAGCACAGGTCCCTCACAGGTGAGGTCACTCCCTCACCGCGCCACTGCTTCCCCTCATAGCGATATTGGATAGTGTCACTATTCCAGTGTTTCCAGTAGTTAACATCTGTCATTTTTATTCAATCATATGTAGGTCGCACCTTTTGACCACCACCCCCTACTTTGTAACACGAGGCTATCAGAGACCCCACTCTCATCTCACTCACTTCCTTTCTCCTAACTCCCTGCTCTGCCATCTATACTTTTTTTAAAAATCTTTATTTATTTTTGAGAGAGAGAGACAGGCAGAGACAGAGTGCAAGCAGGGGAGGGGCAGAGAGAGGGGGAGACACAGAATCTGAAGCAGGTTCCAGGCTCTGAGCTGTCAGCACAGAGCCCTATGCGCGACTTGAACTCACGAACCATGAGATCATGATCTGAGAGAAGTCAGACCCTTAACTGACTGCACCATCCAGGTGCCCCTGCCATCTATACTTTTATCTCTATATCAT
Organism: Proteles cristata cristata; assembly: GCA_017311185.1. Classification (NCBI taxonomy): domain Eukaryota; kingdom Metazoa; phylum Chordata; class Mammalia; order Carnivora; family Hyaenidae; genus Proteles; species Proteles cristata. The sequence continues at coordinate 735,770 of JAESUZ010000956.1, forward strand.
TGAGATTGATAAAAGGTTACTCTCTCCTGAGATTATAATGAAGTCTTCTGTGCTTTGTCTTCAAAGTTAAAAATCAAGGGCTTTATACCACTCTGACTGTCTATATATTGTTTACTGCACTATTTAGTAACTGCTTTCCAAGAAAGTTACCCAGAACTAAACTACAGGAGTTTCCAGATTTAAAGGGATTACTAAATTCCTAAAAGATTACATAAAAGTAAACCCAGACTAAGGCAAATAAAAGTGAAATTTTAGAGTACTGTAGAAAAAGAGTAAGTCCATGTTTCTAAAAGGCAGAGTAGGAGTGGGGGTGGGCATGTCACAAATAAAAGATCAAGAATCTCAATGGCTTCACATTTTCTCTCAATAACTCTGGGATCTAGAAGATAGAGGAGGAATGCCTTCTATTTCTGAAGGACAATTATTTTCACCTCAGAATTTTATACTCAGATAAACAATCAAACAGTGTGAGGGTAAAATGAAGACTTTTTCAGCTATGCAAGGTCTCCAAAATTTACCTTCAACATACTCTTCCTAGGAAGTTACTGGAGAGATGTAACAACAAATAGAGGAAGTAAATTAAAAAAGAGGAAAGCCCAGGATCTATAAAACGGGGTCCATCCAGGAGAATCACAGAACAAGATCCCAGGGTCACAGCAGAGCAGTGATCCCAGGAAGTAGTTGACCCAAACTTGAAAAGGGTGAGGTAAAAGGAGATTCCAAAGATTTGACACCATCCTTGGGAACTTGGAACAACTTAAGTAAGCAGTCAAGGCAGAGAGACCTAAATTGGGAGGTGGGAGGGGAATAGAAGGGAAGACAAAGAGGTGAGGGCAGGGGAAAGCTGTTTAAGACAAGGGAGCATGCACAGCAAAGGAAACAACCCACAAAACTAATAGGCAACCAACGGAATGGGAAAAGATAGTTGCAAATGACACATCAGATAAAGGGTTAATATCCAGAATCTATAAGGAATTCGCCAAACTTCACACCCGAAAAACAAACAACCCAGTGAAGAAATGGACAGAAGATATGAACAGACACTTCTCCAAAGAGGACATCCGGATGGCCAACAGACACATGAAACGATGCTCAGTGTCCCTCCTCATCAGGGAAATACAAATCAAAACCACACTGAGATACCACCTCACGCCAGTCAGAGTGGCTAAAATGAGCAAATCAGAGAACTCTAGATGCTGGCGAGGATGTGGAGAAATGGGCACCCTCCTACACTGTTGGTGGGAATGTAGACTGGTGCAGCCCCTCTGGAAAACAGTGTGGAGGTTCCTCAGGAAACTAACAATAGAACTCCCCTATGACCCAGCAATAGCACTGCTAGGAATTTACCTAAGGGATACAGAAATGCTGATGCATAGGAGCACATGTACCCCAATGTTCATAGCAGCACTCTCCACAATAGCTAAACATGGAAAGAGTCTAAGTGTTCATCAACAGATGAATGGATCAAGAAGATGTGGTTTATCTATACCATGGAATACTACATGGCAATGAGAAACAATGAAATCTGGCCATGTGTAGCAACATGGATGGACCTTGAGGGTGTTATGCTGAGCGAAATAAGTCAGGCACTGAAGGACAAATATCATATGTGTGCACATATAGGAGGATTAGGAGGAACTTAACGGAGGAACAAGGGGGAGAAGAAGGGCGGAAATGGTGGGGGAAAGGGAGAGAGGCAAACCATGAGAGACTCTTGAATGCTGACAAAAACTGAGGACTGATGGATGTGGGGGGGAGGGGGATGGGCATGGAGGAGGACACTTGTGGGGATGAGCACTGGGTGTTATGTGGAAACTAATTTGACAATAAACTATTTGTAAAAAATAATAATAATAATAATAAAATTAAAGAAATAAAAAAAAGACAAGGGAGCAAATTTTTTTAATTAAAAAAAATTTTTTTGAAAGAGAGAGCATGTGAGCTGGAGTGGTGGGGTGCAGGTAGAGAGAAACCCAACCAGCCTCCAACTTGGGACCAGAACTCACAAACTGTGAGATCATAACCTGAGCCAAAATCAAGAGTTGGAAGCTTAACCGACTAAGCCACCCAGGCAACCCCAGGAAAACTATTATTAATAATGATTATAACCATGAAGATGATTAACAAGGGATTTTAAAAAATTTTTAAAGGTTTATTCATTTTTGAGAGAGAGACAGACAGAGCATGAGTGGGGGAGGGGCAGAATCCAAAGCAGGTTCCAGGCTCTGAGCTGTCAGCACAAACCCCTACGCAGGGCTCAAACTCACGAACTGTGAGATCATGACCTGAGCCGAAGTTGGACGCTTAACTGACTGAACCACCCAGGTGCCCCAACAAGGAATTTTTAATTCAAAATGACAGACTAACCACACATCTCTTCTCTGTCTTGAGATCCCAGTTAAATAGGTAGTAAATGAATTGTAGTATAAACATTTTGAAGAGAAATGGAGGAGTTCCATCAATAGACCAAAGTGTTCAGCTCATTTCTGGAAGGTAGAAAGTTGACAAGGGATTTCTGATCAAGATGGTTATCAAACACATGCATCTACCATTACTTGTTCCGAAAATCCCACCAAAACATATTTTTGAAGGCATGGAACCAGGCAATTCCCCTGTATCACCCACAGAGTAGGATGTGTCCAGTTTGGTTTGCACATGTTGGGGCAGCTCTGCCTCTCAGCTCCCATGACTTCAGGTGTCAGTGGATCTCACACACCAGGGAAGTGCGGCAGCGCCAAGGGCAGCGAGAAGAGCTACGAGGATTGCTCTGCTCTTGGTTCCATTCCTGAGACTCCTCAAGGAAATCAGAAAGCTGCTTGGAGCTCTGGCGATCTCGTTGGCACAATGGGGATAATAACATCTAATCTCTTTCAATGGGGATGGTAACATCTATCTCCTTCAAGGTCCTTTGCTGGACCAAAATTAGACCAGAAATTGGTAGAAACTATACGTCCTGATCCTTAAGTCTAGATGAAAGCCATCCACCTTCCTGGAACATTCAAACTGCAATGAAGGCATGGGCATGCTTGCCTAGATTGGCAGGCTCTACCGTCCCTTCACATCCTCACCTTACGTCACCTACTGTGGGAAGTCAGTCCCCATAATTCCACCATCAACCCTGAAACAGATCAGTCCCCAGGGCCTGGAGGATGGAGAGCAACATGGGTGGGGTGGGGGCATGGTCTGCTGACCCCAGGGTCTTACCCACAATGCAGAATGTGATCTGTTCACCATTGCTTTCTTGCTCTTGTTACCAACCCTCACAGAGGAAAGTCTGTCTTCCCGAACATTTCACTTCGCAGGGTGCCCGGGCCCACTGACCTAGACTCTCATTCTCTACATGAAAGCCCTTGGCCCCAGACACGCTGGTGGTGCCAGGATAGTGGTGGCCAGAGGTCATATTCCAGTATCAGCCTCTGTCTCCTGCCTACCAGTCCTGACACAGCTCCTAGGGCAACAGAGCCAAGCCTCCAGGTGAACTGAATCTCCAGGCTTCAACATCCTTTTTTCTTTCCGTCTTTCTTTCCCTTCCCTCCATTTTCCTTCCTTCCTTCCTTCCTTCCTTCCTTCCTTCCTTCCTTCCTTCCTTCCATCTGTCTTTCTGTCTTCCTTCCTTCCTTTTCCTTTCCTTTCTTTCTCTTTCTTTTCTTCCTTCCTTCCTTCCATTCCTTTCTCTCACTCTCTTTCCTCCTTCCTTCCTTCCTTTCTCTCTTTTCCTCTTTCTCTGCAGTCCAGCCTTTCTCTATCCATCCAATATAGCAGGTTTCAATACCCTGCGGATAAGAGTAGTAGGGTGAATAACAGGCCCCCAAAAAGGTTCACATTCTTGTCTCTGGAATCTATGAATATGCTATCTTACACGACAAAAGGAACTTTGCATATGTGTTTAAACTAAGGATCTTCAGATGGCATTATCTGAGTGGGCCCAATATAATCACAAAGGTACTTATAAGGGTTAAGGCGAGAGGGCCAAAGGGAGAGAAGGGAGCAGAGGGAGAAGAAGACATAACAAAAGCTGTGGAGTTGAAAGAGAAAATGAGATTGGAGATTGGAGTAAGGGACCACCAGCCAAAAAATGTAGGCAGCCTCTAGAAACTGGGAAAGGCAAACTCAATTTGCACATCTCACTTCAATAACTGTAAAATAATAAATTTCTGTTATTGTAAGTCACTAAGTTTGTGGTCGTTTGTTACAAGCAGCAAAAAGAAACTAATAAAACAGTGAAAATTAGATCATCTACTTTGAAAAACTATTTCATAATATCTACAGAAACTGAACATATTTGTACCTCTGTATGTATGTTTCCTAGGTGTGTACTCACCAAAAATGCATATAAAGTATTTTTTTAATGTTTTATTTATTTCTAGGAGAGAGAGAAAGAGAGCGTGAGCAGGGGAGGGTCAGAGAGAGAGGGAGTCACAGACTGAAACAGGCTCCAGTCTCTGAGCTGGCAGTCAGCACAGAGCCCGACGCGGGGCTTGAACCCACGAACCGCGAGATCATGACCTAAACGAAACTCGGACGCTTAACCGACTAAGCCACCCAGGAGCCCCCCAAAAACGTATATAATATTCACCAAAGACATTTACTTTAATGTTCCTTGCAGCATGATTTATAAAGTCTCATACCTGAGAACTACCCAAATATCTATCAGTAGTAAGTTGAATACATTTAGGTAAATTCACACAGCGGAATACTATACAGCAAAAAGAGTGAAGAAACTATGACCATAGACAGTTTGCATCGTCAACATAATGTCCAGAGAAAGAAGTCGGACAACAGAGTATATTCTGCATGACTCAATTACTATAAAGTGCAAATATGAGCAAAAATAATCGATGCTAAGTGAAGCCACTACTCTGCCTCCTCCAAAGAGAGAATATAAGGGAGCCTTCGGGGGAGCTGGTCTCTTGATCTTAAAGATACTTCATTTTGTGCAAAATCATTGAAGTTGTGTAATGTGTGCCTTTTAATATATACTATACTTTAATAAAAACTTTTTTTTAATATGGAGGAAAGGAGATCTGAGCCTTCATCCAAATTTGCCTCCTTGGGACCCTATAATCGCCCATAAATATTGGGTGGGGTACAGGACAACCCAGATCCAGGATCCCGATTCCCCAGAGCCCAAGTGGAAGTGACGATGTCCTGTGACATCTTTATATATTTTTACTACAATCCCATTTCAACGGGTTCTTTTCCTAAATAAAAGAAGCCTGTCCAGAGATCAATTTACTTTCCCCCTATGAGGGCTCAAAACTACAAACTAGTTTGGATTGACATTAACTGAACAACAACAAAAAACGGTCATAGTCTTCTCTCCACCAGACGGTCCTTCCATGATAAATGAAGAGTTAAAACCATTGCAGCAGAGTTTATCATATAAAATACACATCTTGTTAAATTTTATTGAAGTGTTATATTAATGTTTTAGTAATAGTGTAATAAAGTTGTAAACTCATAAAAACAACAACACGAACGGTTGCTGCCACCAACACCCCAACCTGAAGTGAGACTCCGGCTTTACCTAAAGCGGGTACAGGGATGGGGAGGGTTAGAAGAAGCCGCTGGAGACAGACGCACGGACCAGCCGGGTGGATAATACAATGAAGGAAGAGATGCAGGTGTGACCGGGGGAACCAGAGGCCGGGATGTAGGGGTTGCGGTCTCCCCGCAGTGAGGAAGACCCTGCCGCCCGTACTCTAGGTAGAGTCGTCCCCGCCACAGCGCGGTGGCTGTGTTCAGGTGCGTGTCTGTGGTGGGGCTGCTCTTGGGGACAAAGGGCGGAGCTTCAGAGGCAGACTTTGGCCCCAGGGTCCGTGCAGCCTTTGGCCCCGCCGCCCCCACCTGCCCAGCAGCGAGGAGCCAGCGCGTCACCCCCCGCGGAAACGCCGCACCGCCCGGGCGTCTGGCGAGGTGCGCGCCGCCCGGCCCCCGCTCCGACGCTTCGCGGCTTCGGGCCCCCAGCGCTCCTCTCGCCCGAGCAGGGGCGGGGACAGGGTAGCACCTACCGGGATCCGCGACTCCAGCCGCGCAGGAACCTTCGGAGGCAAGCCAGCCAGACGGCACCCTGGTACCTCCCGCGCTGAGGGTCTGAGCCGAGCCGAGGGTGGGAGGCACCCAGGGTGGGAGGCGCCGACGCCGGCTTGACAGCGCGTCCCAGGTTAGCTTGCGACGTGGTCTCTGCAGGCTACACTTGGAGAAACTTTGGATAGCCGTGTTGGCTGCCGGGCGCTGCCCGGGACCCCGCGGCCTCCGTGCGTTCCGGTCGGTAAGCTCAGGCCCTGGGAGCCCGCAGCTCCCGCTCAACCTGACACTGCAATGCCCTCAGCGAGGACCGAGACCCGGCACCAGCGGAGGGCTGCCAGAGTACAGGGGCCTGGCCAGACTGCACTCGAGCCCGTTCTCGCGCCTCTCTCAATCCCTGCCTGTTTTCGGCTCCGGCTTTGCAGCGGCTCGGTCTTGAACCTCGCCTCCTTCTCGGCCTTGCAGCGCCGGAGGGCGGCTAGGGGCAGCCAGCGGCTGCGGGATGTCGGAGAGCATCCGGGCAGGGGCTCGCGAGCGCGGGTTGGCGCCGCAGCGGGAACGGCGCGCGCGAGGCCTCAGGAGCGCGCGGGTCTGGGGGTCCGACTTGAGCGCGTCTCCGCAGGTGCCTTGGGCGGCCCGGAGGCGAGAGGTACTGGCTGGGTGCAGGAGGCGGGTAGGGGGCTGCCGAGCCTTTTGCAGCCACTGGCTTGACAAATGGGAGCCACACAAGGGCGGGCAGCCCAGTCCCGGCGCCTCTCGGGCGCGCACAGCTTTGGCACCTGGACCCGGCACCTCTGAGAGGAGGTCCGGGGTCCAGAGGTGCGCCTGCCCCAGGGTGGGAGCAATGGCTGCTCCCCTCCCGCGCGCCATTTCCCAAGGGAGGGCCGTGTCCTCCCGGCTGGCGGTGCGGGGACCGCTCCTCAGCCCCTCTGGGCAGAGCCCCTTCACGTGGATGGCGATCACCTCAGCTCACCAGCTGCCTGTTTGTCTCAAAGACAAGGCGACAGAACGCACACCCCGCCCCCATCGGTGCCCCGGTGCTGTCGCCCCAGTCACCTTCCTTTGCCCTTCTCCGACAGCACCACGGGCTTGCTCGCTCTCGCTCTCAGGAAAAACTGAGGAAACAAGCGTGGTTCCTGGAGCCAGCGGCGACTGTGGAGACACAGCCAGAATCCTCAGCAGCTTGGAAATCCTATCATCTTGGTTCCCTGAGACTTGCAGGTATAGGTTTGTGTGTCTGTGTGTGCATCTGGGAGGGGTGTCTACTGAGACAGGCTGGGGGTGTGACTGCCCGGGGGCCCAGCCCAGAGGCCTAGGGGACACACAAGTAACTAGAAGACACCAGTCCCTTTTGGCTTTGTGTGAGAAACAAAGCAAACCTTAGCAGCTACTCCTTCCCTTGGGCAGTTTGAAAATATTTCCTACAAGCCAGTGCCAGAGAAGAACACTTTTCCTGGCAAGCCATTCCATTGCCAGGGACAATCTCAGATGCATCTTTTGTTTGGCTCTGCCCCTTTCCTTGCATGGCAAGAAGCCACACGTTTTGCTTGTGGCAGGACTTGGTTCAGTGTAAGTGCCACTGGCCCCCACAACCTGACCTTAGGCTGCCCACTACACCTCTGAATTTTTCAGACCTGTCTGGGAAGGGCAAAACAGCAAACCTATAGTGCCTGGCTCGTTCTAACTAAGGGTTGTACTCTTCTCTAGACCCCTGGGCTCCTTTATCCCTCTCTAAGCCATGGCAGTCATCTTTGCCCTTTGCCTCCTCCAGGAGACCAATGATGGAGACAGCCTGGCTGGAGCCTGAATTAGGGGTTGACAGCAGATAGGAAGTGAGACTGGATGAGGAAGGAAGAGTTGGTCACCTGTTTTCTCCAAGTGTGCATAGGATGCACTCCCTATTGCATATGTGGGCGTGGAGCCAGAAATCTTACTTTTAATAAGCTCTCCATGTGACTATGCCCAAAGAAGGTGGAAACCCCATTGGTGTAGGCACTTTGGCCTCCCACTGTCAGACCCCATCAGCCCAGGAGACACATTTACTGATGCATGTTTAGAAGCTGATATTTAATTCCTAAATGGCAAATGATCTTTTTTTAAATTCTTACAATCATCTTCTGTAGATACTATCTCCATTTTAGGATGAGGAAACTGAATCTCAGAGGATCAGCTTCCCAAGGGTGGGCAACTTGGGAAGAGACAGAGCCCCCGTCTCTACTGCATAGCCTGCTGCCCGTTCTGAGCATGCCCTGGTCCCCTTGCGGGTAGCACAAAGACAGGACAGCCTGGAGCAAGGGTGAAGGGCTGCAAATCCAGTTTGAAACCCATTTGTTTATTTCCAGCCTCCTTGCCCTTTATGAGTGGGAACACAGATCCTGTTTGGAGGTAGAGTCAGAGTCTCAAAGGAAAAAAACATTTCTCTCTGAATGCAAGGAAAATGGGTGGCTTGGAGAAAAAGAGCCACAGGGAAGGCCAAGTCTATCATCTGTAAGATGGCTTTTAAATACCTCAGCCCATGTGGTACTGCCGTGGTTGGTACCTCTCAAATCAGGTACTCAAAACAACTACTCTGTGGGAAGCTGGTATCCAAGAAGCAAGAAACCTAAGAGAAAGGACACAGGAAGATCTAATTAAGTCCTGGTAAGCAGGGGAGAAAGCAGAGTGACTGGGAGGTATCCCACCCCGCCTTCCTTGGCCTCCTCATCTGCATGGAATGGGGTGATGGGGTGCTAGGCCAAGTGAATGCTGAGGCCCAACCCCAGCATCCTTACAGGCCAAGCATCGGCCTGCACACACAGGATGGTGGTGCCTGGGATCCACTCCAGACACTTTTACAGACTCCCAATCACTGAAATATAATTAACTGAACAAACACTGTAGGGATGTCTTAAGAAGGAATTAAAAAACTAAACTCCAAATGGGAGAAACGTGTGGAACAAATTATTGGTATTTATGTAACTCTGAATAGCTTTGATTTCCTTCAGTAGGAACTGACAGCTGGCTGACAAAAAATTCATCCAAGGAGAGAAAAGACATAAGTGAAGTCTGAAATTTTGAATAACATTTTCAGGTAACTTTCTATTTCTATTTAGAGTGGGTGTCTGGAGGGACGAATGTAGTTATTTGAATTGCTTCATTTATCAACAGATACTTTTAATAGGGCTCATAATTCTAAGACCCGGTGCTGTTTTACTTCTTTTTCCTGGCTTCTAGTCTCCTGCTAGCAGGGCCAAGATCTGGAAATTCCACTATTCAGCCTGTAGTCTCTCACTTTATCCCCTATTTTCAGCCTTTCAGATCAGTCTGTTCAGAGAAGAAATCTTGTTTTCTTGCCCAGGACAGTGATTCTCAGCTTGGGGTGGGAAAAGTTCTCAACTTGGTGGGGTCTAGATGTTCTGTCCACAGACTCTGAGCCATCCTCATTTTCTGCCCTGTGCCTTACTGTCACTTTCTGTGTCCCTTGGGGCCTCTCAGCCCTAAACTTCACAGGTCCTGTGGGAAAACTGGCTCCCTTATCATGGGGGCCACCTCCCAGAGGCTCTGTGTTGTAGCGTCTGGCATACTAAGGCAGCTTACCACACCACCATCCCCACTCGCTTTCCAAAGCTTGTTTGAAATTGCTCCTCTAATGATATCTCTCCCCTCTAAGTTTTCTTTGTTCTTCAGAATATATATTTAACTTTTTTAAATAACTAAATTATAATTTCAGTGGGGTCTTGAGAGTAGAGAAAGAAACTAAAAGAACATAGTAAGTATACCCTGATGAATCATAAGAGACGTTAAAGACATTCTAATTTTAAAATAAAAAATAATTTGTCCAGCTGTTTATTGATTAATCTTACAATATGCTGAAATTATTCTATTTGGAAATTATAAGTACATTTAAGGCTATTTTTCCCATATTCATTTAATAGATTCCATTTATGCTTACAAAACATTAATTATATCGATCTTTTAAAAACTACATTTTAAATATTTTATGTTATTTAAGTAGTCTGTGAATTAGAGACATGATAAAAATAAAAGAAGTCTAAATTCTGAAAAAATTTTGTAAAAAGAAGAGTACAATGAGTAGTAAGGCACAATAGGAAAGTCTTTTCCTAGATGTCTCATTTCATCACCTTGCTCCACCCCCTCCCCACCAGGGATGAACACTAGATCCCTGATCCTTGTCATCCCACCAATGAGGAACCCAAGACTGAGAGGCTGAGATTGAACAATGGCATATAGCTAGTATATAGGTGAATCAGAATGGAAATCTGGGTTTGACTCCTCAACTTTCTCCAGCTGAACTGTTATCTATTTGGATGGTGTAACTGAATTTGGAAATTATTTATATGCTACATTATAACAAAGGGTCTGACTGAATGTTAATACAGTATCAGCATGGGGTGCTCAATGAGGATGTTTCACAGGAGGAGTCAGGAAGCAAGAATATTTCTGAAGTAGGATAATCGTAGGCTTGAGAAATGATCTTCATTACAGGTAGGGCTTAGCTCTATGAAGAGTAGATAAATTGAACTTTAATATCAGCATTTTTGATGTGCAGGTAAATGAGCTATGATAAAAGAACTAGAGAGTAAAGGCATAAAGACAAAGGGACTATTCTAGTAAGGTACTGATTATAAGACACCAGGAAACCAAACATATATCTATGGACAATAAAGTATCTGACAGCTTTTTTCTCTGTGAAACTTAATATTAAACAACTTTAGAATTATTCTACTTAAATGTGAACAATTTTTGTTTTGTTTTGTTTTGTTTTTTGTTTTTTGTTTTATTTATTTCTAGGAGAGAGAGAGAGAGACAGCATGAGCAGGGGAGGGTCAGAGAGAGAGGGAGTCACAGACTCCGAAATAGGCTCCAGGCTCTGAGCTGGCAGTCAGCACAGAGCCCAATGCTCGAACCCACGAACCGCGAGATTATGACCTAAGCGAAAGTCGATGCTTAACTGATTAAGCCACCCAGGCACCCCATTAAATGTGAACAATTTAAAAAGTGAGCAACCCAAGGGGCTCTGGAAGTCTTTAAAATGAACAAAGAGTAAGCCTTTGTTGTTGCTATTTTTTTCTAGATAGTTCTCCAGTGCCCAGTGGAGGGTTATGCCTTCATCCACAAGACAGAGATATCCCCTAGCTGTCACTAGCTAGTGGTGCCACTGCCCAGCTTCTTCAGAGAACCCTGGAGCCCAAGGCACCCTCCCTTCCCACAGGACCACAGTGGAGCCACTGCCCCTTCAAGCAGCCCAGCCCACAGTACATGGCCAGCTCCCCTTCTTTTTCCCAGGACCTTCTGACACCAACCTAGGTGACAGAAAGTTATGACAGAACGTGGTGAGGTTCAGTGTTATGGAGAAGGCCTTTAGCATGAGGGTGGATGAAAAAATTTTAAAGTCTTTTCAAAAGATTCTTGTAGGAGTTTTTATTTAAAAACAAACAAAACAAGGTTGGTCCCAATAGTAGGAACTATATGAGACTATAGTATTGAGATCTGGTATCTAGGAACCTGTTCTCAATTAAATGTTTCTCAAATGTCACTTTTGGTCAAAGGTGTTTTTATATGACTGATACTATATACCTTTCAGAATTGTAGTTACTAAATGGTTTCTATATCTGATATTATGTTGCAGCTAATATCTTTACATCTCTGCTTTATTAAACCTATTTGTATGTGAAAAACGCTAAAAGGTTTCTTTTGGGAGCTCTTTTCAGATGCTTTGCTTTCAGAATAGACCTCTGTTGGGACCCAAGCTGTCAACCAATCCTAAATTCCTAAGGTCCCAAATTGCAGGTATGCCTGGCTTTTGAATAGCTTTTCTAGAATGTTGCACATGGGGACAAAAATTGCAGCATTCACTTTCATTGTATTTATGTATGTGTATATTGAATGTTGTTCTTTGCTTATTAACATCATGAATGATGGAATGAATAAGTATATTCTTTTGAATACTGCCTTTCAGGAGCTCACAAGTTGAAATTCCTTGAAAGTCTAGGCATAAATACTATTGATAACACCACAAAACTGAATTATGTTGTAAGAAGCTATGATCTAAGATGATTTTTTTTTTTATTTTAATTATGGGAGATGCCTGGGTGGCTCAGTTAAGTGTCCAACTCTTGATTTTGACTAAGGTCATGAACTCACAGTTCATGAGATCAAGTCCCGTATCAGGCTCTGTGCTGACAGCGCAGAGTCTGTTCGGCATTCTCTCTTTCCCTCTCTCTGCCCCTCCCCTGTTAACTTGCTCTGTCTCTCTCTTAAAATAAATATATTTTTTAAAAATAATTTTTTAATGTTTATTTATTTTTGAGAGACAGAGAACGAGTCAGGGAGGGGCAGATAGAGAGGGAGACAGAATCTGAAGCAGGCTCCAGGCTCTGAGCTGTCAGCACAGAGTCCGATGCAGGGCTCAAACCCATGAACCATGAGATCAAGACCTGAGCTGATGTCAGGCATTTAGCCACCTGGGCCACCCAGATGCTCCTAAAAAAATAAAAATTATGGAACATATCTTATGTAAGTGCTATGTTCTTTTCTGTATACATGTTCTATTTTACAAAAAAAAAATAGTACTATCATACAGAAGAGTATGTGAAATATGTTCTTTTAAAGAATAATAATAAAATGGACAGGTATATACAAATCACCCAGATTAGAAACAGAACATTACCAGAACCTTAAAATAAAAGTCATTGTGTGTCCTTCCCAAATTGCATTGCTCTCCCTATGCCCACCAAAATGTACCTTTTTCTTGACTTCTGTGTTAATCATTACATTTTTTTTAAGTTTCCCACTTGTATATGATCCTCAAGTAAATTAATTGTTAAACTGGGTAGCAAGCAAAGAATTAGTTGAAAAAAAAAAAGGCATATAGTGCCAATATATGACTAAAGCTCTCAGGAGAAGGTAAGTTTAACAGTCTCTGGATCAGAGTTTGGCCCAGCGTTTATAAGAGCCCCTTCTGAGCAAGGGCAGGAGTCCTGGATAACAAGGGGCTCACCATTATAGGACTTCTGGCAGGGCCGTAGTGTAGCCCAAACTCTGGATATCCGAGGGGAATGAATGTTCAGTCTTTCTCCTCCTAAGCTCACCATGACTTATCCCCAGGTCTTGAAGCAGATCAAAGCAGAACTGAGCAGAGCTAAAATTAGTGGCACCAGCTGCCCCAGAAAGCTGAGCATAGAAGAGGGAAGAGAGACATGGTCAGGACAAAGCAAGGAGAGATAAGTACTGAGGACAGGCTCACCTGGGCATCTGGTTCTCAGTTAACAAGGTGGTAAAATGATAGTATGATCTCAGAGATGATGTCTGTGCACATCCATTATCCTGGCTCTTCGCCATCTTCCTGGAATTTCTTGTGCCTCTCCTCTAAGATGATCTCCAGCCTCTGGTACCTTGTTTCATCTTTCTTGTTCTACAATTTCAAGTTGGTAGATTAAATCCTTCAGTAGGTTGTTAAGAATATGTCTCAATTCTTGACTGATGGTTTGGCTAGATATAGAATTCAAAGCTGCGAAGCAATTTTCCTTCAGATTTTTAAAGACCTTCCCCCACTGTCTTTTACCATTGTTGCTATAATCCATTGTAATTATTGATACTTAAGCATGTAACCTATCTACCCCACTCCCCACCTTCTGCCCCCAAGCTTGTGGAATATTCTTTGTTCTCAGTGTTCTAGAGACTTACATCTATGTGCCGTGGTCACGTCCATTTTCGTCTATTGTGCTGTGTTCTAATTGGGCCCCTTCAACTTTGAAACTCATGTCACTCATGAACTTTTTCTATTTTGTCTTGCCAGAACTTTCCTAGTAGTTGACTGTTGGATTTCCTAGTGTAGACCTCTAATTTTCTTATTTTTGTTCTCTCCTGTTCTTTTTTCGTAATTGCTAGTGATTTTATCAACATTATCATCTAACCCTTCTATTGAGTTTTGCAGTCTGTATGGTGTTATCTTTTGAGAACTCTTTTTATGGTCTCTGAATATTTTTTTTTAAGTTTATTTATTTTGAGAGGGGGAGGCAGAGAAAGAGAGAGGGTGGGAGAGAGAATTCCAAGCAGGCTCCTCACTGTCAGCACAGAGCCCAACGTGGGGCTCAATCTCACAAACATCAAGATCATGACTTGAGCCAAAATCAAAGTCAGATGCTTAACTGACTGAGTCACTCAGGCACCCCCCAAATATTCTTTTTTCATAGAACCTTATTTTTGTTTCATGGTTACAACATCTTCTTAGCTCTTCTTAGCTCTTTGAGGATAATGAGCTTTTGAAATTTTCATTTTCCAGACTAATACCTATTTCGTCCAAGTTGCTTTTTTTCTGTTTGTTCTGGTCTCTATCTTTAAGGTAAGAGGCTGTTTCATTTTGTTTTGTGTTTTATTTTTGTTATCTGTTCATAAGTAAAGGGCTTGATTTAATTTTTTTAATGTTTTATTTATTTCTGAGAGAGAGAGAAGAGAGACAGTGTGAGCAGGGGAGGGTCAGAGAGAGAAGGAAACAGAATTTGAAACAGGCTCCAGACTCTGAACTAGCTGTCAGCACAGAGCCTGACACGGCGCTCGAACACACGAACCATGAGATCATGACCTGAGCCAAAGTCAAGAGGCTTAACCAACTGAGCCACCCAGGTGTCCCTAAAGGGCTTTATTTAAAAAGCTGATAAAGAGGCATCTGGATGCGTCAGCGGGTTAAGCATCTGCTCTTGATTTCAACTCAGGTCATGATCTCGTTTCGTGAGATCAAGCCCCACATTGGTCTCTGTGCTGACAGCTCAGAGCCTGCTTGGGATTCTCTCTCACTCCCTCTCTGTGCCCCACCCCTGCTCACATACAGGGACTCTTTCTCTCTCTCTCTCAAATAAATAAATAAATATTTAAAGAATTAAAGATAAAGCACCTAGGTGGTTCAGTCAGTTGAGCGTCCGATTTCAGCTCAGGTGATGATCTTGCAGTTTGTGGCTTTGAGCCCCGTATCAGGCTCTGTGCTGACAGCTCAGAGCCTGGAGCTTGCTTCAGATTCTGTGTCTCCCTCTCTCTCTCTTCACCTCCCCCACTCATATTCTGTCTCTGTCTCAAAAATAAATAAGCTTTTTAAAAAAATTAAAGAAATAAGAAGCTGATGGAAAGCCTTGAGCACATGGGTGAGGCTTGTAATCTTTTTCTTTTCTTTTTTTTTGAGAGAGAGAAAGTGAGAGAGTGCAAGCAGGGGAGGGATAGAAAGAGAATCTTAAGCAGTCTCCATGCCCAGCTCAGAACCGGACACAGGACTTTATCTCACTACCATGAGATAAAGAGCTGGATGCTTAACCAACTGAGCCAAGGAGGGGCCTTAAGGCTTATACTCTTTAAACCTCACTGTAGGATGATCTGGGTGGCATGTTAGGGAATCCCTGTGGTAGGTTCTCTTAGATATTTTTTTTAGGCAGGTCAGATCCTTGAGAGCAATATTCTACTAAATAATAACGGTATAGCTGCCAAGCTTCTTGAAGTTGAGTTGGGGAGAAGACTCTGAGTCCCTTCACTCTGTGGTCAGTAAGCATCCAATCACTTATTCCCTGTGTTCTTGCCTGCAAATATGTTGGGTGACTTCCAGTTCAGAGACCCTCTGTTTCACCATTTCTGAAGAATAAAGCTCTGGACATCTCAGATGGCACAGGTAGTATCCTATCTCCTCATGGCTTGGAGTGAAGGAATGACCTAAGGCAGTGCTTCTCAAATTTAATGAACATCTAAATCACCTGAGGATCTAGTTAAACTGTAGGCTCTGGTTCAGTAGGTCTGGACCGGAGTCTCTGATTAAGCTTCAGGGAATGGTGCTGCTGCTGGTCCAAGGTAGGTCCCACTATGAATGGCAAGGACCTAGGGATCTAACTGCTTCTCAACTTTTCACCTAGTCCTCACTATTTTAACTACTCTGTCCACCACCAGCACCAGCACCACCCACCCAGTTCTAGAACTTCCTGCTATACCGCCTCTCTCAAGGAATCTGCAACGGACATGGGCTTAGTTCTCAGCTTTATCACAAATGAACTGGGGCACAGCCTTTTCAGGTGGGCTAAGCTGGTTGCCACTGGTCCATCTGCTTTCTGGCTTCCAAATGTTGCCATTGTCTTCTCTCCTTTTCCTGACATCCTTGTGAATTTATGTCTTTTTAAAAATTCTTTGGGTGCCTAGCTGGCTCAGTCAGTGGAATGTGCAACTCTTAATCTCAGTGTTGCGAGTTCAAGTCCCATGTTAGGTGTAGAGATTATTTTAAAATAAAAACTTTTTTAAAAATTAAAAAAATTCTTCAGTTTCAGGAGCTTGTTCAGGAAGGGGAAAAAGTAGAGGTGTGTGTTCTGCCATATTCACCCTGTTTCCATCTGTTAAAATATTTTTCTAAAGTTTGGCTATATCAGCATAAATAGAGCCTGATATATGATAAATAACTGCTATTTTAAGCCTCTAGGTTTTTGCACAAGGAGCATTCTCTATTTCTCTGTTCCTACTTTGTCTGCCTATCAAACTCTTAGTAGTCCAGACCCAGTTCAAATGGCTGGCCTCTGTGAAGCCCCTCAGTCTCCAAGCCACCGAAGCCTATATAT
Source organism: Proteles cristata cristata (assembly GCA_017311185.1). Taxonomy (NCBI): domain Eukaryota; kingdom Metazoa; phylum Chordata; class Mammalia; order Carnivora; family Hyaenidae; genus Proteles; species Proteles cristata. The sequence goes on from JAESUZ010000956.1 coordinate 752,377, forward strand.
TCTCCTGACTTTAACTCATAACCAGCTGCTTATGTAATATCTCTTCCAAACAACTGAGTAAGCTCTTCAGGGCTAGAGCATGTACCTTTGTAGCTCAGTGCCCAGGATATAAAAGGAGCTTATGGCTGTTAGATTAAATTCTGTGTGCATGTCTTTCTTTCCCCTTTCATTTTCTCTCTCTTCTCTTCACCTCTTCTTCTGTCAAGAGGTCATTGTATTTATTATCTATTCTATCATCCAATAAAAATTTATGTCCTATATTGTTAATTTGAAAGTACATGAGTAAAATAGGGACACCTGGGTGGCTCAGTAGGTTAAGTGTCCAATGTCAGCTCAGGTCATGATCCCCTGGTTTGTGAGTTTGAGTCCCACATCAGGCTCTCTGCTCTAAGCACAGAGCCTTCTTTGGATTCTCTGTCCCCTTCTCTCTGCCCCTCCCCTGCTTGCACATGTGCATCCTCTCTGTCTCAGAAATAAACATAAAACCATAAAAGCAAATGAGTAGAATAAATAATACTTAGCAATTTCTAAAACCTACTTCATTAAATAAAACAGACTTAAATATTGTATTAAACTCGGGGCACCTGGGTGGCTCAGTCAGTTTTGGTCATCCGATTTCAGTTCAGGTCATGATCTCATGGTTTTTGAGTTCAAGCCTTAGACTGGGTGAACTGGAGCCGAGCTTCAGGCTCTGTGCTGACAGTGAGGAGACTGTGTCAGATTCTTTCTCTCTTCTCTGTCTGTGCTCCTTGCTCACTTGTGCCCTCTCTCCCTCAAAAATATAAATAAATAAATAAATTTCAAAACCCATTAATAAATAAATACAATATAAACTCCATTTGATTTTTATCCCCTGCTCTAAGGGCTATTCAAAGACAAACATTCCTCAGCTGTAGGTAAAGACATAATACACAATTCTTCCTTCCTTCCTTCCTTCTTTTCCTTCCTTCCTTCCTTCCTTCCTTCCTTCCTTCCTTCCTTCCTTCCTTTCCTTCCTTCCTTCCTTCCTTCCTAAGCTCTGCACCCAATGTGGGGCTTGAACTCACATACCCAAGATCAAGAATTATATGCTTTACTGACTGAGCCAGCCAGGGGTCTAAAAACATAATTCTTTTTTTTTTTTAATGTTTTTATTTATATCTGAGAGAGAGAGAGAGAGAGAGAGAGAGAGAGAGAGAGAGCATGAGCAGGGGAGGGTCAGAGAGGGAGATGCAGAACCCGAAAAAGGCTCCAGGCTCTGAGCTGACTGTCAGCACAGAGCCCGATGCAGGACTCCAACCCAGGAACCATGAGATCATGACCTGAGCCGAAGTCGGACGCTTAACCGACTGAAGCCACCCAGGCACCCCAAGACATAATTCTTATCAACTAATGGAATTATCTGTTGAAGGAGTTTGAATCTAAATTATTTAAATAAATTAAACATAAATAAATTTGTTTTAATAAGAAAAAATAAAATGCTTATAAAGACTACATGACATCACTCACATTTCTAGCCTAGAAACCTTTTTCACAGCAAATGTACTACTGTCAAAATGTAACCCAACGGGGCACCTGAGTGGCTCAGTGGATTGGTTAAGTGTCCAACTCTTGATGTGGGCTCAGGTCATGATCTCATGGTTAGTGAGATTGAGCCACACCAGGGAGCCCTGCCTGAGGCTCTGCCCTGACAGCAGGGAGCCTGCTTGAGCTTCTCTCTCTCCACCACCCCCCCCGCACACCTCATGTACACTCTCTCTCCCTCCCCACCCCCCAAAATGTCAACCAATTGTATGTGGCTAACTCCATTATCTAATGTATGGTTTAAATAACAAAACCAAGGAAAATGCATAATCACAAGTCCACCATTCCCATCTCAGTGTGTCAGTTATTGTGTCTGTTATTTAATGTCTTGTAGTTCAAATGATTTTTCATCCTTTAAAAGAAACATAGAAATGCCCCTCAAATTGAAAAATCTAGGTAATAGTTGCATTATTTAATCAAAAGCACATTTAAGCAATTTAACACTGAGAAATTTTTAGATTAATCAGCCATAAATATGCTATATTTTAATTGATTCAGTTGCAATTACACAGAATTTTGGAATTTTTGCCTATTATTTTTCAAAATAGTGTTTATTTTTAAGTTTATTTATTTATTTAAAAATTTTTTAATGTTTTTATTTATTTCTGAGAGAGAGACAGCGTGAGCAGGGGAGGGTCAGACAGAGAGGGAGATACAGAATCTGAAGCAGGCTCCAGGCTCTCAGCTAGCTGTCAGCATAGAGCCCAACATGGGGATTGAACCCACGAACCATAAGATCATGACCTGAGCTGAAGTTGGACACTTAACCGACTGCACCAACCAGGCGCCCCTAAGTTTATTTATTTTTGAGAGAGAGACAGAGTTCTAGTAGGGGACGGGCAGAGGCAGAGAGAGAGAGAGAGAGAGAGAGAGAGAGAGACATAGAATCTGAAGCAGGCTCCATGCTCTGAGCTAGCTGTCAGCACAGAGCCCGACGTGGGGCTCAAACCATGAACCATGAGATCATGACCTGAGCCGAAGTTAGACGCTTAATCAACTGATAAACCCAGGTGCCCCATTTTAGTGTTATTTTTAAAATATTTTACACAAGTAGAAAATAAGTGCATTATTATTTAATTAATGTGGAATTTAGGGAAGTACTTCATTGGTACTATATCATAAATATTCAATGAAGATTTTGAAAATATTCTAAAATTTCTTTTATTTTGCAATTCACTATTTTGTTCTATATTTATTAATACCATAATCTCATTTATGTACTGTTGTTCTATACACATATTATTTCAGAAATTATGAATACCAGCATGAATATAAATTAGAATTCTGGCTAATCTTTTTGTTCTTTGTATTCTTTGATAACCAGGTTTTGATTCTGACTTTTGAAGATGGATGAAGGTGTAGAAATTTCAAATGATGGAAATTCCCTGATCAAAGCAGTCCATCAGAGCCGGCTTCGCCTCACAAGACTCTTGCTAGAAGGTGGTGCCTACATTAATGAGAGCAATGACCGTGGGGAAACACCTTTAATGATCGCTTGTAAGACCAAACATGTTGATCACCAAAGCGTCAGTAAAGCCAAAATGGTTAAATACCTGTTAGAAAACAATGCTGACCCCAACATACAGGACAAATCTGGGAAAACTGCTTTGATGCATGCTTGCTTAGAAAAAGCCGGTCCTGAAGTTGTTTCTTTGCTCCTAAACAGTGGGGCTGATCTCAGCTTGCAAGATCATTCTAGTTACTCGGCCCTTGTTTATGCTATAAATTCAGAGGATAGAGAGACCCTGAAAGTTCTACTTAGTGCTTTCAAGGCAAAAGGGAAAGAGGTCATTATTATAACAACAGCAAAATCACCCTCTGGCAGGCACACTACCAAACAGTACTTAAATATGCCTCCTGTAGATATAGATGGGTGTCATTCCCCAGCCTCCTGTGCCACTCCGTCAGAAATAGACATAAAAACAGCTTCGTTGCCACCTACACATTCTTCTGAAACTGAAATGACACTTTTTGGCTTAAAAGGTCTGGAGCTCTCGGGAAGTAGTGACGACACACAGGACCCAGGCTCCCCTGTGAGGAAGCCTGCCATGGCCTCTAATGGGCACAAGCTACACCAGGCTCCAACCTGGATCAAGAGTCCTCCCTTATTCGTGCACCAAAACAGAGTGGCCTCCTTGCAAGAGGAGCTTCAGGATATTACACCAGAGGAAGAATTATCCTATAAAACCAATGGGCTGGCACTTTCCAAGCGATTCATCACTAGGCACCAAAGTATTGATGTAAAAGACACTGCACATTTGCTGAGAGCCTTAGATCAGGCCAGCTCGAGAAAGATGTCATATGATGAAATAAATTATCAATCATTTTTTTCAGAAGGAAATCAGCAATGCATTGAAATCCCTGCTGACCCAGATCCAGATTCTAACCTGACGATATTTGCTTCCACCTTAAGAAGTATAGTTCAAAAAAGAAACTCAGGGGCAAATCATTACAGCTCTGATTCCCAGCTCTCAGCTGGTCTTACCCCTGCAACTTTAGAAGATGGCAAAGCACTTATAGGGAAGAAAAAGATCCTCTCACCATCTCCTTCCCTGTTGTCAGGGCCCAAAGAATTGTTGGAGAATATATCTTCAGGTCCCTTGAGTAGGAGAAATCATGCACTTTTAGAAAGGCGTGGTTCAGGAGCTTTCCCTTTAGATCACAATGTTACACAAGCCAGACCGGGATTTCTGCCACCCTTAAATGTGAATCCTCATCCACCCATCTCAGATATCAATGTCAATAATAAGATTTCTAGCCTCCTTTCTTGTGGTCAGAAAGTGCTTATGCCAACAGTTCCTATGTTCCCCAAAGAATTCAAAAGTAAAAAAATGTTGTTGAGGAGACAATCATTGCAAACAGAACAAATTAAGCAATTAGTAAATTTTTAAGAAATGACTAGAAAGCACATTCTGTTCAAATGTCTACATCAGAGAAATACAGAACCAGAGAAGAAATTTCAAATGTTCATCTTTTAAAATATTGTAATTGGTTAGTCCGTAATTGTTAGAGGTATCAAAATATACTGTGTATCCTAGTAGGCACTGTGAGCACAAATAATACGTAGTTTCTGCTAAGGAAATTCTCTCAAACAAAAATTAAAGCTATACTTCTCAAAATCTCTAATTCTTAACAACCTTCATGTGGTCCAAGTTTTTAATTTAAACAAAAATCAGAAAAAAAAAGTCACATATGTTGGAGATGACTTTACCTTTTTTTTCAGATTTTTCAGATATTTTATTAGGAAATCCTGCATTCAAATCAATAAACATTTTTTTAACATTATAAGTCAACAAATAAGATTGTAATTTTCCATGATGCCAAAAGCATAAAAAAAGTGACAGTTATAAAATTTTCTATTATCAATAAGCCAAAGGTACAAAGCCTAAGGCATAGAGAAAGAATGAACTAATTCCTAAAAAACGTTGACTGCAGCCAGGTGAAATCTAATTAAAATTAAATTTTTTTTCTAATTAAAAATTTAAAAAGGCCAACCTATTATAGTAGACTAGGCAGCCAATATTCATGTTATTCAATGCCAAGTGACAGATCCATTTTACAAGCTAGTAATAATCTATGTGAAATGTTGGTGTGCTGTGTTTGGCTTTGTTTTAATGTAATTTCATGGAATTCTCTCTCCATATCTTTTAATTCCTGCTATTATTTTTAGAGTCTATCCATAGGTTCCCAACAAGATAAAGCAAAAGTTTAAAAGCATTCCTCTTTACTTATATCAAATTATTCTTGTTGTTCTAAGGACAACAAAAACAAAAAATAAATGGGGATTTATCACAAATAGAAACTATATGCTTGCTTCATTTTAGAAAAGAAAAGCTGATTATTAGATTATCTTAGGTTAGCTAAAATTAAGAAAGCCAATAGAAACAATTACAAAATACACTAAATATTCGGTCAAGATTAAACAGTATCTTTTAACTTCTAATATATATTCATTAGACATTTATATAATAAGAATAATAAGACTAATTTCCTTAGCGTGACATTCCAATTACCTAGTATTTAGGACCTATGAATAACTTCTAATGAAATAAATGAATACCATGCTACTATCATAAAATGTTACAAAATGATTATATTATCTGTATGATTTCAAAATGTGGTGTTTATACAAAGAATTGTCATTTCAATCAAGCAGTTTTACAACAAAGAATAAGTCAAATTATACAAAACCTGAGTGTATTAATTTGATGACTGTCATATACAACTTTATTTCTTTGCCCATTACTAGAGAAGATCCTAACAGTTGGCATGATGCTTTTCTTGGTAATTTGATATAAGCAAGTTGTAATGTACATGGTTAGTTATTTAATTTCTTGTGGCTTTTATTTGAAAAGATAATTGGAGTTTTTCCATTTAATGTTTTGAAGAACAATAATATAAATTACATTAGAAATATTTTTTGATTCAGAACTTAGAATTGTACCTGATGTTTATAGGTAGCTAAACCCTTTTCGCAAGTTTTAATATTTAGAAAAGTGCTTGGCTTTGAGTTGTAAGGATACAATTTGGAAAAATATGCAAATAGATTAGTTCATAAACAAAATGGTATCAATAAAGACTTTAAATGTTATTTTGATTATCATTGATTGTTTTTAATGTTTATTTTTGTGTGTGAGAGAGAGAGAGACAGACAGAGCATGAGCAGGGGAGGGGCAGAGAGAGAGGGAGTCACAGAATCCAAATCAGGCTCCAGGCTCTCAGCTGTGAGCACAGAGCCTGACACGGGGCCTGAACTCACTAACCACAAGATCATGACCTGAGCCGATGTCAGACGCTTAACCGACTGAGCCACCCAGGCACCCCAATTATCATTGATTTTTATTTATTTCAAATACTAATGATAAATGTTTCAACATAATCTCAAAAGAAACTGTGCCACATGTTACTTTGAGTAAATAGAAAACTAAGAAAGAATAACCATTGTTGCAATTCACATCCCAATGTGCAAAAAATACTTAATAGGATTAAACTTTGTTGAAGGTCATATTTATTTTATTTTTTTAATGTTTGTTTCTTTTTGAGAGGGAAAGCGAGAGGGACAGAGCATGAAAAGGAGAGGGACAGGGAGAGAGGTAGACAAAGAATCCAAAGCAGGTTCCAGGTCCTGAGCTGTCAGCACAGACCCTCATGTGGTGGGAATTCACAAACTGTGAGATTAGGACCTAAGACGAAGTCAGATGCTTAACTGATTGAGCCACTCAGGTGCCCCCATTGAAGGACATATTCAGAAGAGTTTTTAGTCTTTCATTAATCCAAAAAACATGTTAGGGGCTAAGGCTGCTTGAGTTAGTTTGCAAAGCCATCCTATGGGACTTTTCACTCTATTAAGTGGTCTCTATCATTGGGATCCCAATGGTAAGTCACAGATGTTTGCAATAGGAATCAGATATGTATATATATATTATATTGTAACTTAATATAAAAGTATGATTTAACTTTATGAGACAAAAATAAATTTAATGTGCAGTGATCTCTCAACCAGGAACATTTATTTTATTATTATTTTTATTTTTATTTTTTTTAATGTTTTTTTATTTATTTCTAGGAAAGAGAGAGAGAGAGCGTGAGCAGGGGAGGGTCAGAGAGAGAGGGAGTCACAGACTGAAACAGGCTCCAGGCTCTGAGCTGGCAGTCAGCACAGAGCCCGACGTGGGGCCCGAACCCACGAACCGCGAGATCATGACCTAAGCGAAAGTCGGATGCTTAACCGACTAAGCCACCCAGGCGCCCCTATTTTATTATTATTAATAGACTCTGGAAAACAGTGTGAGGTTCCTCAAAAAATTAAAAATAGAACTACCCTATGACCCAGCAATAGCACTGCTAGGAAATTATCCAAGGGGCAGAGGAGTGCTGATTTAACTTTAATTTCAAGGTATGATGACACTTCATTCATAAGTTTCATAGGTACCCCTCTTAGTTACTTGTGGCTACGGTTTCCAAAGAGTATAACTAATACTGATTCACAGCAAGGATAATTTTGGGGAGACCATAGGGCAATCCTAGTTACAGAGACAAATGCTGACAGTGTTCCTTCCAAGCAGTGTCCAGGGAAGGTAGTGAACACCTGCCTGGCATATTCTTTGGTAGAGATGTACCCACCAGTTATCCAGTACCTGAACCTTTTAAAATTTCACATGATAAAACTAACTACCCTTGTTCTGATTAAATATTCATTATGTAGCATTCTAATAATTTGATTCCCATTTAGCTTCTTTAAAAGAAGGAATAGGAAAAATATGGGGCACCTGGGTGGCTCAGTTGGTTAAACGTCTGACTCTTGATTTCAGCTCAAGTCATGATCTCATGGTTCATGAGATCAAGCCCCAAGTAGGACACTGTGCTGACATCACAGAGCCTCTATCCCTCTCTTTGTCCCTCCCCTGCTTATGCACACGCACACAAACACACACACACTCTCAAAATAAATAAATAAACATTTTCTTAAAATAAAGGAAGGAATGACCCTGTTAGGGTGACGACAATTATATTAATCATGTCTTTTTATTTTGCTTAATAGTATCCTGGGGCCTTGCTGACACTGGAGGGACTGTCCTTCCCAGGGTTAGTTAATTTCTAGAGAAAATAACTTGTCCCAGAGTGTATCTTATGTATGCAAATTGTATGTGATCCAGAATCCATATACTCCAAATATCTCCTTTATCAGACTCTCACAGGGTCTCCTACTCAGGGCAACTACTCCCCTGCCCTAAGCAAGCCAGGATCGGGTACCATACCACCAGAGACAGCTCCTACACCTCAGAAACCACAGAAATTATTCAACTTAGCCAAACCTAAGCCTGCTTACCCTGCCTCAGTTATTCTTATAAAAATTATAAGTCATTCTTATAACAAAGGGTCTTTCTCAAGTTTTCCCCTCACTCCTCTGCCTCCAAGCAGACCCTGGTGCTTTCCTACATTGGCCCAATGTGATAAAGAATGCCTGCCTCCTCTTGGGAACTGTAAGTAACAAACTGTATTTTAAGTATAGTTAAAATACTTAAATTTTGACTCCTGATCTAGTGGCCTCAACATATGTGAATAATAATAAAATCTATATTTTAAAACAAGAAGGAATGGTCTTCTTGGAAGTCACAATTCTTAATAAAATAATATTTGAGTTTATATAGCCTTGTTTAGTGTCAATATTCCTTAGCTCTAAGTCACATTTCTAAGTCGTTTCTAAGTCTCCAAGATAAGAGGGCCAGATCATGGGCCATAGTAAATCCACTAAATTTACTGGAGCTCCCATTGGCCTCTCCATGGTGACATCCTATTTCCTTGTGTACCTCCTTTAAGTGTCTACAATTCTTTTTTTGTTTTTTAAGTTTATTTATTTAAACTTAAACCCAATGTGGGGCTTGAACTCATGACTACAAGAACAAGAGACACACACTACCCTCTGCCCCTGAGTGAGCCAGCCAGTTCCCCCTGAATGTCTATACTTCTTAAAGGGAAGGCCAGGAGTGGAAAACCTGGCAAGAGTAGGTAACACAGCAAATAACAACAAAAACAATTAAACAGAATTTCATTTAGCTGAAACATTGGATCAAAGTATAAGGATCATGAGTAGGCTACATTTAGGTTTTGAAAATCAATTGCTTGTTTAAGATTCGAAAATCAATAATTTACATGGAAAAACTCTTAACAGTTTTTAGTTAAATACTAACTTAACAAGTTTGTCGGGACTGCTAACAGGGCTAAGACTGTATCATTAAAAGATTAACCAGTTTCTACTACTGATACAGCAAATCTGAAATAGTTTTTAAATTCTAGATACTATATCTTACAGTATATACATGAGATAATAAAAAGTCTAGGGGAAAAAAAACTTTAAAAGAGGTGAAAGAATTGATATCATTTAGCCTGAAGATGAAAGACTTAATTGAGATTAAACAGCTGATCTTAAATACTGAAGGGACTGAAACACTTAGTCCAGAATCCTCCAAATTAAGATAACCTGGGACCAAAAATTGAAGTTACAGAAATATATTAACTCTTTAGTTCCTAGAGCAGTCTGTCTATGGAAAAGTCTGTCCAAGGAAGATATGAACCACCATTTTTTGGAAATAGGCAGAGGATAGATATTGATCAGAGATTTAACACGATTTCCTTTTAATAGTTCTTTGAGACAGTCCTTATGTATTAATAATTCTAGATTCAGTGGGAAAAGGTGAAGACTAATGATTGAAGTTACATTTTTGTACTTCATTCACCTACATGACTTCTTAGTTTTATTTTCATATTCAGTAAGTATTGGTTATAGTGGCAGAAATTTAAATTTTGATTGTCAGGCCAAAATATTTTCCAAAAGATTTTCTTGTCAATTTCAAAACAAAAAATTGCTATTCTATCCCTGCAACTTTGAGTCCTAGGAGTCTTGGGACTCCTGGGGGGCTCGGTCGGTTGAGCATCCAGCTCTTGATTTCAGCTCAGGTCATGATCTCACAGTTCCTGAGATTGAGTCCCACATTGGGCTCTGCGATCACAACACAGAGCCTGCTTAGGATTCTCTCTCTCCTTCTCTCTCTCTCTCTGCCCCTCCCCAGATCACACATACTCCTTCTCCCTCTCTCTCTCTCTCTCTCTCTCAAAATAAACAAACTTTAACACCTGAAAAACTTTAAAACTGCTAATTCTTTTAAAATAACAACAAGCCCATATATGTTAGCATAAATAACTACATTTTCCAGAATATACTTAGTGAAAAAGAGTGGTATTATTTTATGGTTTCACATATCCCTGTAATGCTTGGCTTAATAGAAAACACATGGATTCTCCTGTTTCTGCATTCAATTCTGTTGTAATATGTTGTTTTAGTTGAAGCATATGAAGAAAATATGGCTTCACACAAATGTGTAATCGGAAAAGGAAGAAATAACTTAATAGACTTTTCAGATAATTGTGGATAGTCTTCTTTGATACACTAATACTCAAACTTGGGTAAGTGGTAGTTTCTTTAAAGGTGAGCTATAATGTGAAATCTGAAACCACATCAATGAGTTTCCATATTCTATTACACTACATTTCACTGTTCTGTCCTGCAATTTGAATGGATTCCTTACTCATGCAGGTTTTATAATATCATGGACTAGTTATTTTGAAAATAATGAATCTGAGTTATGCAGATCTTCCAAATGTTGACACATTTTATTATATTATATTATGTTATATTAAATTACATTAAAAATAACATTTATTAATATTACCACTGATATCAGAAAAGAGTCTTTAAGCATTGGGAACTGTCAAGCTCACAATGATGGATTCAAGTTTACTCAAATTCTAATTTTTCATGTAAAAGCTCAGGTTTTGTAATTGGCAACAGATACTGTCAGTTGTTTTCCTTGAAGTGACAGACTTGCTTTGTTCATTTTGGAGAAAATATTTGCCAAATACCCAAGACTGAATAACTATCTGTCAGTTGCTCTTTCAAGTAAATATTTTTTCACATGAAAAAAACAACTAGCTCTTTTTGCAACATATGCTTTTCTTTAGGACAACCATTGAATTTCAGTATACAGCAGAACCATTCCGTGTTTACCTCCCATTTTGTCACAGAGTATTAAAGAGGCAAGATGTTAATTAATGTTAAAATTAGTAATTTTTGATGAATCATTGATGATACTTCTAAGTCTTCTTTTTTCCTTTTTAATATCAGTATGTGGCAGTGGAGAATATGATTACTAACTGATGCCATGAACTTGATTTATACTAAGGCATCAACAATTCAACCTACCAGTTTTCCCAACATTAGTGTAAATGTCAACACGAGACAAGCACACGCTGTTATTTGTGAAATAATAACAATTTCACAAATGGTTTTGATCTCATGAATCTCCTGAAAGTGTCTCAGGGGAACTGAGGGGTTTGTGGGCCACACTTATAAGACTAACTGGTCTAAGAAAATTACTGAATTTTGTGTTATCCATCTGTCTGTCCATCCATCCATCCATCCATCCATCCCATTTGTGAAGGGCCATTCTGACCAGACATCATATAAAGATTAATAGTTTCTTCCTCTAAAATACAGCTGAGAACAAAACATAAACCTGTAAAATATAATCCAGCAGAGAAGGTACCTCAGGAGAAAGCCCACAGGTCTGCCTGGGGAAGTCACAAAAGACTCCTTAAAGGAACCATGGTTTAGGGGCTGAGTTCAACAGACTCTGTGAAGAGGTCATACCTTTCTACTTTAATCCAGAGTTTTTGATTAGCTCTTAAATTCACAAAGTAGCAACAAATTCTCACAGTCAATATTTTAGTAAGGATTTTCAAACTCTTTTTTAACTACGGAATAATTAAAATATGTAGTAAAGTAGCAATTACTTAGGGAGTCCTCAAGAAACTGGTCCAGTTAAAATTAAAAAAAAAAAAAAAAAAAGAGCATCCTTTCTAAAGTTAGAGTAGGAGGTGAGCAAGTTAAGGGGCAGGCAGAGGGGGTTTTTAAGCTTTCTTTCCAAGTTGGTATAAAGGATAAAGGCGAACTATCAGCAAATAACTGAGAAGTATAGCTATACCTGGCCTCTGTCCTATCCTGTTTGGGTTAGTAGCACCTCCTGACCCTCTGTTACCAAGCAAAAAATGCATTCACAGTGCACTCAGTTGGTTAAGCGTCTGGCTTCGGCTCAGGTCATGATCTCATGGTTTGTGGGCTCAAGCTCCGCATGGGGTTCTGTGCTGACAGCTCAGAGCCTGGAGCCTACTTCAGATTCTCTGTCTCCCCCTCTCTCTCCATGCCCCTCCCCCACTCGTGCTCTGTTTCTCTCTCAAAAATAAATATTAAAAACCTTTTTTAATTGAAAACATACATTCGCCAGATTCTTTCCTCTCTCCCATACTCTCCATTCAACTAGTTTTAAAACTCTTAAAAATTCTTCCTTTGTAACCTCTTTCCTCTGTCTCTTGAACATTTTCATCCACTTTTGCTACCACCTTAATTCAGGGCTTCATCCCCTTTCACTTCCAGAATCCAAGTCTTCTTGTGCCATTGTAAACACCTTTCTAATATTCAAAACTGATATATAAAATGGTGCAATGACTCCTATGGCCTAAGAGAAAAGGAGCCAGCTCTTTGGCTCAGAAAATGATTCTGGCCCCTGCCTAAGTGCCCAGCCTCATACTATGGTGCCTTTATAAACTTTTGGAACAGGTCAGACCGGTCTCTTCCCCCACTTAAGAGTTCCTTTGCTCATGTGCCTCTGTCTGAAAAACATATTCCTCTTACTCTACCTAGTGAGTCTTACTCATCATTCAAGACACAACATAAGTGCTCTCTCTCAATTAGAACAAAATGCTGTCTGTTGCCACAACTTGGTGTATAGTTCCATCACAGGAGTTATAGGAAAAATCCAACTTATTGTCTACAGGTCTGTCTCCCCTGTGTAGATTTTAAGGTCCTTGAGGTAGAAATCATTTCTGAATTATTTGCACAACCTCAGCCTATCAGACACCAATTAAATGCTTGCCTCTTCCCTCCCCTCGGTATTCCTGCTAAGCCCTGAAGACACAAGTGACTGGACAAATTGAGGTCCTTGGGTAAAGGACGGTAGACACAAAGAAGAGAAACAATCACAGTTTCAATAAGAGAATGACATTGGTGAGGAACACTAGACACTAAAACAAAGACCCTGAGCTCCTGCTGCTGAAGTCCCAAGAACTCCTAGACCCTGCCCTGCTTCTTCCAAGACCTAGTTATCAGGTGGTCTTGGTTTCATTTATTCATTATACTCCCACTTTCTAGATAAAAAGTTCTTCAGTACTACTATCTTCATCTTTCTATCATTCAACTTTTCCTTGCATTGATCCACAAATTTATGACAATAAGCAGATTGTAGGCGCTTACTAGGCAGGCTCATATCTTAAATTTCAATATTACGATAGGGCATTTTTCTATATATTCACTAGGTACTTAATTTTTATCATTACAAGAGAAAAAATCCAAGACCCTAACTCCAACAAACAAGCAAATAAACAACCTGTTATAAATAACCTTTAACAATTTCCCACTTGAGAAATGGGAATATACCTGACTAATTAGTAATTACATCAGTTTTACATGGCCTTAATCAACCATACTTTTTAAAGCTCTGATTTTTTTTTTTTTTTTTTGAACAACTGGATCTCGTACCGAAGTCTCTTCTAGGACCAGAATTCATGTGCCAAGCTTAGGAAATAGCACTTGGATGCCATGAGTTCTCAACACCAATACATTAGACTCGAGAACCTGGAGGGGAAAAATAGGTTATACTTATTCTGTGTCTGGGAACTTCTTCCCAAATATTTTCCTATATATACAAATGCATATAAAGTCATATAATTGTACATAAATAGGATACCAGACATCTGTTTTGCAGCCTGCAAATGTATTATTACATAATTATTACATAATCTTTCCATATTAATAAATGTAGATCCTCAGTGTTCATATAGTATTGTATTGCATTCTTCTACATTAAGGCTTTTTTATCATTATTATTCATTAACGAAGTTTTGAAGTGTCTGTTCTTTTGCCCATTTTTAATTGGGTTGTTTAGCTTCTTTATAAAAATCAGTTTATAGGAGTTCTCCAAAGATTCTGAGTATGAGACCTATGTCAGATATGTATTAATTATGCCTTTTGATGAGAAGTGTTAAATTTTGATAAAGCCCATTAATCCATTTTTTCTTTTTTTAAATGTTTTATTTATTTTTGAGAGAGACAGTGAGCAGGGAAGGGGAGAAGAGTGGGGAGGACCCACAGCGGGCTCTGTGCTGACAGCAATGAGGCCAATGCAGGGCTTGAACTCAAGAACCATGAGATCATGACTTGAGCCGAAGTCAGACACTCAACCAAATAAGCCATCCAGGTACCCCAACCAATTTTTTCTTTTATGATTAGTGTTGTGTTATGATCAATCATTGCCTTGGATGTGGGGGAAATAAGAAAAAATTGGAAACATCTGACAATTTTATATGTCAATTATACCTCTATAAAGTTGGAATTGAAAAAAGAAATTGTTGCCCACTCCAAAGTCATGAAAACATTCTCCTTAATTTTCTTCTAAATGCTTAATTCTAGGGGCGCCTGGGTGGCTTAGTCGGTTAAGCGTCCGACTTTCGCTTAGGTCATGATCTCGCGGATTGTGGGTTCGAGCCCCGCGTCAGGCTCTAGGCTGACTGCCAGCTCAGAGCCTGGAGCCTGTTTCAGTCTGTGACTCCCTCTCTCTCTGACCCTCCCCTGCTCACGCTCTCTCTCTCTCTCCTAGCAATAAATAAAACATTTTAAAAAAATAAAAATAAAAAAAAATAAATAAATGCTTAATTCTAGCTTTCATGTTTGGACATAAGATTCAACTCAAATTGTTATTTGTGTCTGATATGAAGTAGCAATCAAAGTTTTTTCACGTAAATATCCATTAAAAATTTATTTTCAATAGTATACATTTTATAATTCCCTTACATATTTTTTGTTCCCACAATTTACAACACGGCTTTAAACCTTAGTCTAAGTGATACCCAGCTGATAAATTTCTCCAAATAAAAGAATTTTGCCTAAAGATTAATATTTTTAAAAGTATTATCAAGGGTCAGATAATCAAGTAGCAAAAATAATCTTCTGGACAAAGAATTTTACTTAAAACCTCATTAAAATGCAGTTCATTTATAGATTAAACTCTATAAAAGTAAAGCATGGTCATTTTAGAAAATTGATAAACTAAACATTACATTTTACTATAATTTTAAGTTAATCTTTGTTATGATTGTTAAAATTTTATAATTATAAAATTCTATCTTTTGCTTTTGGCAAACAACCATAGAAAGTGAAGTTTTAGGTGTTATTTTACAAATAGCACTGTATTTAGTTGGAGCTAAAATTTAAAGTGGAAATATAATGGTCTTCTTTAAATATTCCTTTGTCTACAATGTTTCATGTTACACTCCTACTGTATCAATCTACAATGGATATGGTCATATGACAAGTCTAGAAGAAGAGAACTAACTCTGTCTGTTGAGTACGTACTATATGTTGAGCATTGAGCTAGACCCCTCTATTACATGAATCTCAATCCTCATAACAACTCTACAAGAAAATCTTCATTTTCCTTCCATTTTATAGATAAGGAAATCAAGATTCAATGAGGTTAAATATTTCCTCAAATCTATACCTTCTAAGGGACTGTATAGCTAGTGGGGCTGTAAGGGAAGTCTGTATGAATTCAAAACCCAAGCTATTTTCACTATGTACCACTTTATTCTCTGGAAGAAAATGGCTGATATACCAAGGCAAATTACATATCTTAAGACATTCATTGCTAAGTTTCTTTTCAATAAATGAAAGAAGTAACTTGTTTTTCTGAATACCATGCTCAAAATGAAGCCACATACTATAAAGGACAGTTAAGAATGCACCCTTACCATGAAGGGCTTTATAACCTAGCTGAGGAAAAACAACTAACATGTATGACATAATTAGTGAACAATATTAAATAGTTAAAATTAAATGTTAAAGGAAGATCTGGAGACCACTGATGTTGCACGCATTTTTGAAATGAAGAACTGCAGATCACTGAGTTGACTTTTAGAGTGGGCTACATTACAGAGGGTCTTTTAAGAGTAAAATTCAATAAAGTTGCATTTAAGAGGCCCCTGGAGATATCTAATTTGGCAAGATGTGCTTACAAAAGCTTTCTTTAGCAGAAATACTAAGGGCATCTCTGAGTAGAGTCATGAACAATGAAGTCACAAAGAACAAGTTTTTGAAGTTCTGGCAGTAAAATAACAGCCTGAATTAAGGTGGTGCTAGTGAGAAATGAAAATCGAATGATGGCCACTAGGATTAAAATTCTGCTCTCCAGGAGGATTGTACTCACTATAGGTAAATATTACCATTGAAATAAAGAATACAAAACACATACATTGTTGTCAGCATGTTCCCAACAATATGGAAATGCTAGATCCACGTAATTTAATCTATATTGTTTTCAGTAAGTAGATTTTATTCTGTCATGAGAAAGGTGCTCACCTGTGTGAAATAACCAATCTCCAGGAAAGAAGAAAGAGGGTGCCATACTTTTGTGGAATCTCTGTAATACAAGTGCCAACAAAATGTGATTTATATCCACGCTATACCATGTAAATTCTTTCACCTTCAATATATCAAAATTATATTTTATAAAGGGTTTAAAAACATCATTTTCCTAAATTATTATTAGATCAGGTCCACTGAAATGTCTTCTTTCTAAATCTTTTTTAAAAATGTTTATTTATATTTGAGAGAGAGTAAGACACAGCACAAGTTGGGGAGAGGCAGAGAGCAACAGAAGCTGGCTCCAGGCTCTGAGCTGTCAGCATAGAGCCCGACATGGGGCTGGCACCCATGAGCTGCAAGATCATGACCCCAGTCAAAGTCAGACACTTAACCAACTGAGCCGCCCAGGCACCTCTATTCTTTCCAAATCTTTTAAGTAAGTACAGTGTCATAAAGATATATGCCTAATAAAGTAAGCACTAAGTGTTCTTTGATTAGATGATGTGGAGCATAAATCAATCATCATAATTTATATGGTAATTAATTCAGACCAAAGCAGGGGATTATGAAACCAAAACAGGAAATAACTTAGAAAGATCTTCTTAGAGATTAACTTTGATTCCAATGGCTTGTTTAAATTCATGGTTTTGTGGTTCCAAGATGTCATAGAAAACTTGTTTTTTGTCAAAATGGTCTCTAATGCAAAGTAAATCTTCAATGGAATAGTTATCATTTTTCCCAGTCCAAATAGTCAGGCTGTACCTGCATTAAAATAAAACAGAATTATACAGTGAAAAGTAAAAGATAAGAAACAGTGATGAGGAATTCCATTAAGCCTAAAAATAGTTACTCTCATTTATCTTTAACCCAAATTCACACAGACAAAAAAATTAATTAGCAGTGCTGGAACATATAGTTCCTGTTCCATTCCTTCATCAACATCAAAAGGACTAGAGAGGGAAAAAAAACCCTTCACATTGCTGTCATCTAAATTAGGTAACTGCTATATCTGAGTTGCCAGAATGTTAAATGGCTTTGGAAACCCAGACTGGTTACACTGAAAATGGGCCAAATTTTGGACAAAAAAACTATAGAGATTGTACTGCTGATCAAGGAATTTGTTCCCTATACAAAAGCTACAGCTCTAACTTGGGCTTTTTCAACAGGCTGGGTGGAGTCAAAAGCATGATTGCAAGGAACTATGAAGAGATATAAATGTCACTGATATTACCAACATTCATACTCACTTATAAGTGGCCCTGCTCTCCCTTCTGAGGGGGTTTATATGAGATATAAAAATACCAAGAGATGTCGGGGCGCCTGGGTGGCTTAGTCGGTTAAGCGTCCGACTTTCGCTTAGGTCATGATCTCGCAGTTCGTGGGTTCGAGCCCCGCGTCGGGCTCTGTGCTGACTGCCAGCTCAGAGCCTGGAGCCTGTTTCAGTCTGTGACTCCCTCTCTCTCTGACCCTCCCCTGCTCACGCTGTCTCTCTCTCTTTCTCTCTCTCCTAAAAATAAATTTAAAAAACATTAAAAAAATTTAAAAAAAAATACCAAGAGATGTCACTGAGGATGCCAAACAGAATAAATTTAGATCCATTTCTGGAGTTAAGAAAACAATAATAACATATGCAGATTTATTATGGATGTTAAGAATATATTCAGAGGGGCGCCTGGGTGGCTTAGTCGGTTAAGCGTCCGACTTTCGCTTAGGTCATGATCTCGCGGTTGTGGGTTCGAGCCCCGCGTCGGGCTCTGTGCTGACTGCCAGCTCAGAGTCTGGAGCCTCTTTCGGTCTGTGACTCCCTCTCTCTCTGACCCTCCCCTGCTCACGCTGTCTCTCTCTTCTAGAAAAAAAAAAAAAAAAAAAAAAGAATATATTCAGAATTTTAATGTAGTTTAAATTGTGTATTCTTTCAGTAGACATTACTTCTATTATAATACTCCTCTTGCAGGGTGCCTAAGTGGCTGTTTGGTTAACCATCCAACTCTTGATTTCGGCTCAGGTCGTGATCTCACACCCTGATCAAACCTCACATCAGGCTCTGTGCTAGCAGCATGGAGCCTGGAGCCTGCTTGGGATATTCTCTCTCTCTCTCTCTCTCTCTCTCTCTCTCTCTCTCTCTCTCTCTCTCTCTCTCTTTCTCCATCTCCCTTGCACAGGCTCACTCTCATTCTCTCTCTCTCTCAAAACAAATAAACTTAAAAAAAGACTCTTAAAAAAACCCACAATACTACTATTATATCAGAGTCTAAGAAAATGCAAAGCTGGTAAGTAGTTCCACATCTGTTTTCCCCATAAACATGTTGGAATCCAGGAAAAAATATCTCCAAAGCACCTCTTCTATTACTAATGAGAAATAATCTAACCAAGGTATATGTTCTTGCTATGATGACATATTCCTGTCCTTAAGGATGGTGACACCATTCTGTAAATGTAACAGAGAAAAGTATTTTGAATTTTATTCCACAGCACCATTATGTGGCAAACCAAAAAGAAATTTTAAACTACAGGTGAGGACACACACACGTGAGTTACTTTAAAACCTATATTTTATAACTTACCAAGACTGGTTCAGAAAGAAATTAAAAATCTAGCTAGATCAATTACTAGTAAAGAAATTGAATCAGTAATTAAAAACTTCTTAATGACGAAAAGCCCAGGACCAGGTGGCTTCACTGGTGAATTTTCCAAACATTTAAAGAATCACAACAATTCTTCTCCAACTTTCCAAATAACTGAAGAGAAGGAAACAATTCCAAATGTATTTGATAATATCACCATTATCCTGACACCAAAACTAGAAAAGGACACTACTAGAAAACTATAAACCAGTATCCCTGATGAATATAGATGAAAAATTCTCAGTAAAATACAACCAAATTGAGTTGAGCTGCACAATAAAAGAATCACACACCATGATCAAGTGGTATTCAACTCTGTGATTCAAAGATAGCTGAACACACACAAATAAATCAATGTTACATGTCACATTTAATAAAATGAAAGAATCATATTATCATTTCAGTAAGTACAAAAAAGCATTTGACAAAATTCAACATCATCTAATGATAGAAACTCAGTAATTAGGCTCAGGAGGAACACATCTCAACATAATAAAGGCCACATATGACAAGTCCACAGCTAACACCATACTCAATGGTAAAAGGATGAAAACTTTTCCTCTAAGATCAGGAACAAGACAAGGATGCCCACTCTCATCACTCTTATTCGGCACAGTACTGGAAGTCCTAGCAGATGACCTGCTTTTATACATAGACTTTGTAAAAGACTCAACCAAAAATCTGTTAGATCTAATCAGTGACTTCAGTAAAGTTGTAGAATACAAAATTAACGTACAAAAAAATCAGTAGCATTTCTATACACTAACAGTGAAATTTTTGAAAAAGAAATAAAGAAATTGATCTCATTTACAACAGCATCAATAATAATAATAAAAGACATAGGATTAGATTTAACCAGGAAATGAAAGATTTTTATGCTGAAAACTACAAGACATTGATGAAAGAAATCAAAGAAGACATGAGCGGAAACGTATCCTGTCTTCACACATTGGAAGAATTAATATTATTAAAGTGTTAATCCTACCAAAAACTACAAGACATTGATGAAAGAAATCAAAGAAGACACGAATGGAAACGTATCCTGTCTTCACACATTGGAAGAATTAATATTATTAAAGTGTTAATCCTACCAAAAGATTCAATGAAATCCCTATCAAGATTCAATGGCATTTTTTACAGAAGTAGAAAAAAAAAAACTCCTAAAATTTATATGGAACCGCGAAAAATTGAATAGCTAAAGATACCTTGAAAAAGAAGAGTAAAGCAGGAGGCATTACACTTACTGATTTCAAGTTATACTATATAGCAATAGTCATCAAAACAGTGTGGTATTGGCATAAAAACAGACAAACAGACCAACAGAGTAGAATCAAGAGCTAAAAAACAAACCCAAGTATAAAGGATCAACTAGTATTTGGCAACGGAGCTAAGAATATTCAATGGAGACAAAAACAGTCTCTTCAATATATGGTGCTGGTATAACTGGATAATCACATGTAAAAGAACTAAATTAAACCTGTATCCTAAACCAGTCACAAAAATTAACTTGAGGGGCGCCTGGGTGGCTTAGTCGGTTAAGCGTCCGACTTTCGCTTGGGTCATGATCTTGCGGTTCGTGGGTTCGAGCCCCGCGTCGGGCTCTGTGCTGACTGCCGGCTCAGAGCCTGGAGCCTGTTTCAGAGTCTGTGCTCCCTCTCTCTCTGACCCTCCCCTGCTCACGCTGTCTCTCTCTCTCTCTCTCTCTCCTGGAAATAAATAAAAATAAAATATTTAAAAAAAAAAATTAACTTGAAATGGGTTAAAGAATTAATTATAAGACCTTAAACCACAAAACTCCAAGAAGAACACATAGAAAAAAAGTTGCCTAATATAGATCTTGGTAATGATTTTTTGGATAAGACACCTAAAGTACAAGGAACAAAATAAAAAAATTAACAAGTGGGATTAAATCAAACTAAAAGGTTTCTACACAGCAAAAGAAACTATCAACAAATTGAAAAGACAACCTATGGAATAGTAAAAATATTTGCAAACCATATATCAGGTTAGGAGTTAATATCCAAAATACATAAAGAACTAACAGCAAAAAAACCTACCAGCAATAAATTACAGCAAAAAAAAAAAAAAAGACATTAAATAACCCAAGTTAAAAATGGGGACGGAACCGTATGCCTGGGTGGCTCAGCCAGTTAAGCATCTGACTTTGGCCCAGGTCATAATCTTACGGTTCATGAGTTTGATATTCACATCAGAGTCTATGCTAACAGCTCAGAGCCTGGAGTCTGTTTTGTATTCTGTCTCCTTCTCTCTCTGTCCCTCCCCTGCTCACTCTCTGCCTCTCAAAAAATGAATAAATGTTAAAATTTTTTTTAATAAAAATTTTTTAAAATGGGGAAAGGATTTGAATAAACATTTTTCCAAGAAGATATATGAAAGGCCAACAGGTATATGAAAAGATATTCAACATCACTAGTCATTATAGAAATGTAAATCTAAACCACAATGAAATATCTCATACATGTTAGTATGGCCATCATCAACCAGACATGAGATAACAAATGCTGGCATGGGTGTTAAGAAAAGGGAACCCTCATGCCCTATTGGTAGGATTATAAATTGGTATAACCACTATGAAAAAACAGTATGAAGGATCCTCAAAAAAATAAAAATAGAACTACCATATGATCCAGTAATTCCACTTCTGGGGATATATCCAAAAGAAACAAAAATAATAATTAGAAAAAATATCTGCATCCTCATGTTCATAGCAGCATTATTTATAATACCAAAGACACTGAAACAACCTAACTGTCCATCAATAGATGAAGGGATAAAAAAGTTGTGGTATATTTACATTTAAAAAAGAGCTCTACAAAGTTACTGTACCTCTTTTAACCCTCCCTCTATTATATTTAAAGTGAAATAGGGGGAGCCTCAGTGGCTTAGTCGGTTAAGCGTCCGACTTTCGCTTAGGTCATGATCTCGCGGTTCGTGGGTTCGAGCCCCGCGTCGGGCTCTGTGCTGACTGCCAGCTCAGAGCCTGGAGCCTGTTTCAGTCTGTGACTCCCTCTCTCTCTGACCCTCCCTGCTCACGCTGTCTCTCTCTCTCTCCTAGAAATAAATAAAACATTAAAAAAAATTTTTTTAAAAAATAAAGTGAAATAGGAAAAAATTGCCTAAGGGTAACTTAAATTGTATTCATTCAAATCAATTCTCAGGTGTTATTTTTTAAGTCCTTTTTATTGTGAAATAACATATATAGGAAAAACACATAAAACCATAAGTATGCGTTTTTAAAAATTATTATAAAATGAACTCCAGTGTAACCAAAACACAAATCAAGAAAGGGAGCACACCGCTACTACCTTGGGAGGTACCTCTTTGTCACTTGGTGATCACAATCTCTCCTCTCCGCTGGAGCCCTCACAACCTTGCCCTTTGTGGTAGCCGTTTTCTTGCCTTTCTTTGTTTATTGCCTATATTTCCATCTGTAAGCAGTACAGTTTAATTTTTACCCATTAGTTATTTTTATATAAATGGAATCCTATGGTATATAATATTTTTGGTCTTACTTGTTTTACTAAATATAGTTTGTGAAATTTCTCCAAGTTGAAACATGTAGCTGCAGTTAATTCATCTTCTTTGGAATATGGTTTAGCATTATCTACTAAAGTAGAAAATATGAATACTCTATGACCTAGAAATTCTATTCTTAGATATTCCCTCCCTATACAACCTTTATAAATGTAGGCATATGTGCACCAGGATGTGTGTGTGTCTGTGTGAGAATGTTCACAGCAGCAATCCCTGTGACAGTAAAAACCATGAAACAATCCAAATGTCATTCAATAATAAAATTGTGACATACAAATAACAGAATATATACTTCCTTGTATATTCTCTATTACAAACCTTTTGAGATATAAAATATTCCCTAACTCTGTGCCTAATTTGTTCATGCTCTTCATGGTATCTTTTGATGGGAAGAATTTCTGAATTTTAATGTATTCAAATTACTCAAACATATTCTTTATGGTTAGTGATTTTTATATCTTGAGAATCTCTTCCTATCCCCAATATTATGAAGATATTCTTTAGTGATATATTCCATTAAAGCTTTGCTATTTTACCTTTCATATTTAAAAAAGACTCTGAAAGACATGCTGTTAAGAGAGGCACCTGGGTGGCTCAGTCGGTTGAGCATCTGACATCAGCCCAGGTCATGATCTTGCATTTGTGGGTTTAAGTCCCGCATCAGGCTCTCCTGGAACTTGCTTTGGATTCTGTGTATCCCTCTCCCTCTCTGTCTCCCTCTCTCCCTCTCTCTCTCTCTCTCTCTCTCTCTCTCTCTCTCTCCCTCCACTGCTCAGGCTCTGTCTCTCTCTGTCTCTTCAATAAAAAAAAAAAAGGCTGGGGCGCCTGGGTGGCTTAGTCGGTTAGCGTCCGACTTTCGCTTAGGTCATGATCTCGCTGTTCGTGGGTTCGAGCCCCGCGTTGGGCTCTGTGCTGACTGCCAGCTCAGAGCCTGGAGCCTGTTTCAGTCTGTGACTCCCTCTCTCTCTGACCCTTCCCTGTTCACGCTGTCTCTCTCTCTCTCTCCTAGAAATAAATAAAACATTAAAAAAAAAGAAAGAAAGAAAGAAAGAAAGAAAGACTGTTAAGAGAATTCCAAAATTAGGAAGGGGGAAAACAATTCCCCTCAAAAATAAACAAAACAAAAGAGAACTAGACAGAAAAGTAGATGCATCCACTTGGTGCAATACCATGGAGCCAAACACAAGGGAGTTTTAAACCGAAGGGGGATGAATAGGAGTACTTAAATGTTATAGAGTTTAGGAATTTGACTTGAAAACTTGGGTGTCTAAATCTTGATATTGACTCAGGTCATGATTTCACAGTTTGTGTGAGGTCCAGCCCTATGTCAGGCTCTGTGCTGATAGCATAGAGCCTGCTTGGGATTCTCTCTCTCCCTCTCTCTCTCTGCCCCTCTACTGCTCTCTCTCTCTCAAAATAAATACTCTTTAAAAAAAAAAAAAAGAATTTGCCTTGAACAGAGTGCAATATTCAAATGAGAAATTTTAGGAGAGTAAATGACTTCATAGGGAGAAGGTGAAAAAACTGAGATAGTAGTAATGAACAAATAGGAGGTACGAACTTCCTATTTGAACAAAGCCTAAAGTCAGCGCTGCCTCCTTTTCCTCCTAGGAATTACCCATAGGCAGCAAAAAGAACAAAAGAATGAAAATAGAAACCCCATCTTCAATGAAAAATTAACCCCATCTTCAAAGAACTGAAACTACAAATTACAAAACAGGTGAAAAGTTTCCAACAGCAACAGATTAAAGTCAGATGAGTATGTAAGGAAGTGAAGAAAATTTGCCCATGTCTGTAGATTACAGAGAAAACCTATCAAAGACACTTCTAGATGAGGGGCAGACACTACCTAAACACTTCGCAACAGTGGGAGCAGCATCCCTGAGATAAAAATGGAGGCTTTCTTGGATTAGGTTCGGTCCCAAGAAGCTATAGAAACAAGGAAAGAGTTAACACAGAAAAGCCACAGTTGTGCATATCAGACTATTTATTCCTGTGGGAACTCAAAATTTTAAGTGTAAACAA
The DNA here is from genome assembly GCA_017311185.1 of Proteles cristata cristata. Classification (NCBI taxonomy): domain Eukaryota; kingdom Metazoa; phylum Chordata; class Mammalia; order Carnivora; family Hyaenidae; genus Proteles; species Proteles cristata. The sequence goes on from JAESUZ010000956.1 coordinate 777,175, forward strand.
TAGATAAAAGATTCTACTTAGAGATACTACAACTGCCCACCTCTATTGACTGGAAAAAGTTAAAGGCTAAACAAACTCACACATAAAACTCTCTAGGTCATAAGAAGCATAGTTTAATTCCTCTGCAATATGCACTTTGGGCAAATAGCCTGTCCAGAAAAAATTAAAATGACTTTCAAAAAAAATAAATAAAATTACTTTCTTCAAAGTGCAGTAATTGAAACACCTGGGTAGCTCAGTCAGTTAAGCATTCAACTTCAGCTGAGGTTATGATCTCATGATTCTTGGGTTCAAACCCCACACTGGGCTCTGCATTGACAGTGCAGAGGCTACTTCGGATTCTCTCTCTCCCTCTCTCTCTGTCCCTACCCAGTTCATGGGTGTGTTCTCTCTCAAAATAAATAAACTTAAAATAAATTAAAAATAACAAGATAAAAAACTATCAGATAGCTGAAATATATGTAAAATTTAAAGAATACCACAAAGGCAGATGAAAGCCATAACCAACATTTTTTAAATGATGCAACTGGTTCTTTGAGGAAAGAGCACAAAGCAGAGATATGAGCTCATGGAAGGGGCTGCAAGACAGTACAAAAGAGATAATGAAACATTAATTGGTAGATTTTAGGAAAGAAATAAAAAATTAATACTATTTTAGAAATAAGGTAAAATCTCAAGATATGCAAAGGAAAACAGAATTGTTGAAAATATTGTATTGTATAGAGGACAAATTATAAAATCAAGAAAAATAAAATTCAAATAAATAAAAGGAAAGAAAGACTAAAGAGAAAATAATAGATGCCAAAGATAGACAACAGAGATCTAAATACTCATAGGTGGAATCCCTGAAAGAGAAAACATAGCTTACAAATAAAATAGAACAAGTATTTCAAAATATAATTCACAGAAATATTCCAGAAAAGACCTTTAAATCTATATACTGCAAACAACCCTTTCTACATTCAGTTGCCCCCCAATAACTCCTGCCAAATCAAGACACTTAAAAGAGCAAAAATATCAGACTGGCTTCACACTTTTCCACATCAACACTCTGTTGTAGTATTGTTCTCAAAGGAGCAATGTTCTCAAAATCCTTAAGGAAAAGCACTGTGAGCCAAGAATTTTATAGTCAGCCAAATTACCATTGGCTATAAAGTTCAAAGTTGGACTATAAAATACAGACAGTCAAAATTAAGCAAAAGGGGCAAAGAAATACACTAATTCTATTATTGCTCACAGGAAGAAGTTAACAGTTATCTTTAAAGAAGCAGATTTATGGAAATTACAGTAATGAAAAATCAATAGGGAAAAATGAACCTCCTAAATTATTAAAATTAAAATACAAAACAAAAAACAGCTACAATGATATTTTCAGGGGCACCTGGGTAACTCAGTTAAGTGTCTGACTCTTGATTTCAGTTCAGGTCATGATCTCACAATCATGATCATGAGTCATGAGATTGAATCCTGAGTGGGGCTCCGCCTTAGGTGTGGAGCCTGCTTAAAATTCGCTCTCACCTTCTCTCTCTGCTCCTCCCCTGTTCTTTTTCTCTCTCTCAAAAAAGTAAAGAAATGTTTTCAATGCTTACAAAGTAACAAGTACTCTAGTTCAAAACAAATGACAGAAACAAGACCAGTACATCTGTCTTTTTATAAATAATGTAAATAAGTTAAACTCTTCTTTTAAAAGGCTGTTAGAGGGGCGCCTGGGTGGCTCAGTTGGTTAAGTGTCTTGACTCTTGATTTTGGCTCAGGTCACGACCTTACAGTTCATGGGATCAAGCCCTGCATTGGGCACTGTACTGACGGCAGACAGACCTTGCTTGGGATTCTCTGTCTTTCTCTCTCTCATTCTCTCTCTCAGTTCCCAACCCCTCTCAAAATAAATAAATAAACTTAAAAAGTGGTTTTAGATGTATATATTGGTGTGTGTGTGTGTGTGTGGTGTGTATGTATGCATGGTGTGTGTCTGTACACACACACACACACACACACACACACACACACACACAGGCTGTAATCACACATATATACAGACAAGAATTTACCAGCTCTGTCCTAGAAGACAGATGTCCTAGAAGCAATGACACTCTAATAGCAATGATCATACTAAACTCCCAAACTTCACTTTCTAAATACGACCCACCACTATAATCAAGCAGGCATCCTTGAAGAAGTGTCCAATTTGAGAATTGGGACAGGGAAAGAACCTAAGTCTCCTAAGAACACAAGCATGAGAAAAATGAGGAAAATATCGAACTGATCCAAGTTGAGAACATCTTTCATAATAAAAGCCCTATCATTTTTTAAGACTGTCAAGTATATGAGATTGGGAAAGACTGAGGAACTATTCCAGACTGAAGGAGACTGATGAGACACGGCAACTACATATAATATATGTTATCAGAAAGTTTCCTGGACTCCAAGAGAAAAAGAAGAATTTTTTGAATGGTTGGTAAAATCTGAATGGGTCTGAGAACTGCATGGTAGTGTTGTATTAATGCTGGTTTTCTGACTGGGAGGCTGCATAGTAGTCATGTAGTCATACAGTATAGTAATACAGTAGTAATATAAGCAAGCAAGTAATATTGCTTGCTTGAGGCAATACACACTGGAGTACTTAAGGATAACAAGGCACCATGCCAGAAAAAAATATAAATAGAAAAGAAGAGAAATAATAGATAAATGCAAGAAAAAGTTAATAATTGAGGAATCTGGGTAACAGAGATGGTAGTAAGTTTTTTGCAACTTTTCTATAGGTTAAAAAGTATTTTTTAATAACAATAAATTACTCTTCAAAAAATGAATGAAAAATAAAACTATAAATTTATTGGGGCGCCCGGGTGGCTTAGTCGGTTAAGCGTCCGACTCGCTCAGGTCATGACCTCGCGGTTCGTGGGTTCGAGCCCCGCGTCTGGCTCTGTGCTGACTGCCAGCTCAGAGCCTGGAGCCTGTTTCAGTCTGTGACTCCCTCTCTGACCCCCTGCCTGCCGCGCTGTCTCTCTCTCTCTCCTATAAATAAATACAAACATTAAAAAATTAAAAAAAAAAAAAAAAAACTATAAATTTATTTTCACAAAAAAATATAAGGCAAAAAGTATTCAGACAAACACGTACGAATTTAGTTAAAATATCACTCAATAGGGCGCCTGGGTGGCTTTAGTCGGTTAAGCGTCCGACTTTCGCTTAGGTCATGATCTCGCGGTTCGTGGGTTCGAGCCCCGCGACGGGCTCTGTGCTGCCTGCCAGCTCAGAGCCTGGAGCCTGTTTCAGTCTGTGACTCCCTCTCTCTCTGACCCGCCCCTGCTCATGCTGTCTCTTTCTCTCCTAGAAATAAATAAAAATAAAAAAAATATTAAAAAAAAAATATCACTCAATAGACCAAGAAGACCTTTTAATAATAAACTTATAATTAACTCTTCATTAAGATAAAGGAGATATGAATATGTACCAAATAATATATCATGAACATTTTAATTTTTTTAAATGCTTATTTTTGAGAGAGAGAGAAACAGAGCACGAGTTGGGGAAGGCAGAGAGAGAGGGAGACACAGAATCCGAAGCAGGCTCCAGGCTCCAAGCTGTCAGCACAAAGCCTGATGCAGGCCTTGAAGTCATCAACTGTGAGACCATGACCTGAGCCGAAGCTGGACACTCAACATACTGAGCTATGCAGGTACCATGAAGAACATTTTAAAAAACAAAAACTATGAGGTAGAGTCTTAGTCCATAAGAGAGTAAGTGGCCAAAAAATTTAAAATAACATATTTGTACGTATTTCCAGAATGGCATACTTATAAGTTTTATTATAGTACTACTTGTAATATCAAAGATTAGAAACATCATTTATGTTTACCAATAGGAAGCTCATTAAATATATTATAGTATATACATAAAACAATGTACCTGGAAAGGAAGCTTACTTTGGAAAGAGTCCCAAGATGTACTGTTAAGTAAAAGGAAAAAAAAAAAAAAAAGCACATAACAGAAGAGAAGCAAGATATATGTGACCTTTGCTTTAAGAAAGTGGGGAGGGGCGCCTGGGTGGCTCAGTCAGTAACGCATACAACTTTGGCTCAGGTCATGATCTTGCAGTCCGTGAGTTTGAGCCCCACATTTGGCTCTTTGGTGATAGCTCAGAGCCTGGAGCATACTTCAGATTATGTGTCTCCCTCTCTCTCTGCCCCTCCCCTGTTCATGCTCTCTCATTCTCTCTCTCTCTCTCTCTCTCTCTCTCTCTCTCAAAAGATAAACACTTTAAAAAAATTCTTTAAAGGCAGGGAAAATAAGAATCTATATTTGTATTCATTCTTACCTGAATAAAGAAACAGCTAATTATGTTTATATAAGAAACTAACAACTGTGGTTAGTGAAATTGGGTAGGACTGGGTAGATGGGAGAGAGGGTTTTCACAGTATTAATCTCCATTCTTTGGTTACTGAACCAAGTGAATGTATTAGTTATACAGCAAATTAAATTAAAAATAGCTTCTTAAAGCAAACAAAAATTAAGGCATAGAAGAGTTAAATTACATAACTAATGTACACTAATGTGTCACATAAACTAGTAGTTTTATTCTAATAGTCATTCTCCTTTCTGATACAACAAATCCCTGAATTCTAAATAGGCACAAGATTGTACAGAATAACAGCTACATTTCCTAGCTTCACCTGCCTCTAGGTACAGGCAGATGACTAAGTTACAGCAAATGAGTTCTAAGGGGAGAGGTGTGAAACTTTCTAAGTCATGCCCTTGAAGGAAAGAATTGTGCCCTGAGCTTCTCTTTTTTCTCTCCTTAAAAATATCTGAAACTCAAACATGGCAGTAATCGATCTGACCATACAGATGAGGTCAATATCCTAAGGTAAGCAAAGCATCAAGATCGAAGGGTTCTGGGCCCTTGACAAGTGGAGGCACCACATTAGCCCTGAATTATTTATGCTTTAACAGCTACATAGAGAGAAATAGACTTGTTTGAGCTATTGTTAATTTAGGTTTCTATTATAACAGCCAAACTATATCTTCATACAACACATGAACTCATACAAATATCATTATATATTAGGCCCTTAATAAAACCCACAAAGTAAAAACATAGATGTTATCTGATTACAATACAATAAACTTAGAAACTATTAACAAACCCCAGGTTAAAAAAAAAAATTCTACTACTGAGATCACTAAAAAATTTCTCTTAAAACAACTTTTAAGAAAAACAACTGTATAATACTTATAAATTTATAATAATGAAAATCTACACCTAAGAAACAATGGGATACTGCTAAAGCAGTGGTCAGAGAAAAAAGAAGTCTTAAATACTTATATAAATAAATATAAATACATTAATAAATATAAAAATGAAAATAAATTAGGGGTGCCTGGGTGGCTCAGTCAGTTAAGCATCTGACCCATGATTTTGACTCAGGTCATGATGTGACAGTTTGTAAGATCAAGCCCCGAGTTATCAGGGGGATAATTATCAGTTATGCTATTAGAATGGAACTTACTTGAGATTCTCTCTCTCTCTCTCTCTCTCTCTCCCTCCCTCCCTCCCCCTTTCTCTGCCTCTCTCCTGCCCTCTCAATTGCAAAATAATTACATAAACGTAAAAAAAAAATGCCTGAATGGCTCAGTCAGTTAAGCATCTTGGCTCAGGTCATGATCTCACGTTTCATGAATTTGAGCCCTGCATCAGGCTCTGCGCTGATAGTGCAGAGCCTGCCTGGGATTCTCTCTCTCTCCCTCTTCTCTCCACCTTTCTCTCGTTCCTTCTCAAAATAAATAAATACAAACTTAAAAAAAAAACAAAAACAAAGTAGCGGCACCTGGGTGGATCAGTCAGTTAAGCGTCTGATTTCTGCTCAGGTCATGATCTCGCAGTTTATGGGTTCAAGCCCCACAACTGGCTCTGGGCTAATAGCTCAGAGCCTGGAGCTTGCTTCAGATTCTGTCTTCCTCTCTCTCTGCCCCTCCTCCACTCATGCTCTGTCTCTCTGTCTCAAAAAATGAACATTAAAAATTTTTTTAAAAAACAAAATAAATATCAGGAAATTAAAAGGATTTCTTGTAATTTCAAGAAATTACAAGAAGATATAATAAGCATAATTTTAAAGAATTTATTTATTTATTTATAGAGACAGAGGGAGAATGCTAGGCAGGCTCCACACTGTTAGTCCAGAGGCTGATGCAGGACTCGAACCCATAAACCATGAACTCAGATCATGACCAGAGCTGAGACCAAGAGTCCAGAATGCTTAATTGAATAAGCCACCCAGATGCCCCACATAATTTTAAAAGATAAAGGGCAGAAATTAGTGAATTGTTAATCAAAAACATGAATAAATAAATCTAAGAGGCCAATCTTTAAAAACAAAAGATAAATCTATTATTTAGTTTAATCAAGAAATAAGAGGTAAAGCTCAAATAAATAAAATCAAGAAATAAAGACAGAGGTGTAGTGGCCAAGAGCAGACCACCCCAAGACAGACCATTTTGGCACAAACATTACTTTGAGTTAAAAACAAACAAGCCCCAGCAGATACAGGAAAATCTCTTTACCTCCTCAGTAGTAACAGGAACAGCACTATTAACAGAATTGTTTTTAACCTAAGAAACTTATGTACATAACAGGGCAACATTTATTTTCCAAACATCTACCTTCCTGCTACAGTCTTTCTTTTTCTGGTATCCTCAGATCCCTACTCTCCTCCTCAGCTCCTATAAGCCTCTTGTTGCCTCATAGTCTTTGGATTCTCCATGTTTTTCTAGATTCCCCATATGTATGCTATTAAATTTGATTTTCACTGGTTAATCTCTGTCACATCAATTTATTTAGTCTAGCTAGAAGGACCTTAAAGGAAAGAGGAAGACTTCCTCTCCAACAGAAGAAATTAAAAGAACGAGAGGCTATTTTAACCATCTGTGAATAAATAAACTTCAAAACCTGGGTGAAATTAATAACTGTCTAGAAAAATACGGTATATCAAAACTGGCCCCCCAGAAGATAGAAAATCAAAACAGACCATTTATCATATAATAAAAAGGTTGTACAAGTTAATCTTTCCTCAAAGTACTAGGTTTAGATGGTTTACCAAATCGGGTTTAGGCGATTTCAATGTTTTGTTTCCTTTTAGCTTTTTTTAAAGTTTATTTATTTTGAGAGACAGAGTGAGTAGGGAAGGGGAACAGGGAGGGAGCAACAATCCCAAGAGGACTCTGCACGTCAGCGCAAAGCTCGACTCTGGGCTGGACCTCAGGAACCATGAGATCATGACCTAAGCCAAGATCAGGAGTTGGCCTCTTAACTGACTAAACCACCCTCAGGTGCCCCTCAATGTTGTTGGGTTTTTTTAATATCCCAGAACACATAAAAAGGAATGGTCCCTAGCTTTTTTTATTGAAATGTACATGACATTTACACCTAAAACTAAGAAAAAAAGCTACAGACATGTCTCGCTTTCAAATGCAAAAATTCTAACTAAAATTTATCAGTAACATTTCAACAGCATATTAAAAGAATGATATATCATGATCAAGTGGGGTTTATTCTGGAAATATGAAAATAATTCAATATTATGAGCTACCACCATAATTTATTTTATTAATAGATATTGAGAGAAAAACAAGATTATTTTCACAGAAACTGAAAAGGTACTTAGTAAAAATTCATACCCAGGGAATGTGAATACTTCTTTAATGTATGAATATCTGATCCCTTACTCTTTCTAATATAGTAAATTATCAAATTGAGTTTTTTCTGGATGAGTTGGGAAAATTCTTTACTAGAATTCTTTACATCTGTCTAATATATACATTAAAGATAGTTTTACCAGAATCTTTCCATTTTTATGTATTCAAATGTATCAAACTCTCCTTTTATAGTTACGTAAGGGAAAATTCTCTAAAGGCCTCTAAAGGGGAACCATTTTAAATTTCCTTCAAAATCAGCATGACTGTACATAAACTTTGTTCAAACCAAAAGCCTGATTTATGGCCTGCCATGCATGCATTATACATCTGGTTTGTAAATGAGCAGCCTGAAGAAAAATCATCTTGTCCTTGAGATATTGATCAATGCTTCTACTCCCTGCATTCGTTGATGTTAAAACTCATGATTCCTGCATATACGCTAATCTATAATCTTTTGAGCTTTTACAAGATGTAAAAAGGTATATAACCCTGAAACACATTCATTCTCTGGAGCACTTTCTTCCCTGTGAATATTTTATTTCCTAGGCAGTTGTCCTAATTTGGGCTCAAATAAAACTCTGTTTTGTTAAATATATAATATATATAATATATTATATATATGTGTTATATTATAATATATATAATATATTATGTATATATTAGAGATCTCTCCCTCTGGTAACTTTGTGTCAACAGTAGCTTCTAGATTTTGTGCCTTACTGAGAAAGGTCTCCTTTCTGAAATTATATAAAACATCATCACGCTTTTTCTTTATGTATTTAATGTTTGGTTTTCAAGTCTTTCATTCATCTGGAATTTCTCGTGGAAGAAAGATTAAGGAGAAGTGCCAGTTTAGTCTTTTCTGCATAGTTGACCTATTTTCCCAACACTACACTAAACTTTTACACCAATGATTTGAAATGCTAGCTTCTCCTAAACTAAGTTCCATGACAGATTTGGGTTTATTTCTGTATTTTCCCTGCTGTTCTACTGAATAGTATATTAAAAAGATAGTATCAAAATTGTTTCAATATTTGTATCTTCATAATATACTTTAATATTTAATAATGTTCCAACTGATTGTTATTGCATATTAAGATAATAAAATTTTTTACAGAAAAAACTTTTGAAAATAGGGTGGAATTCAAAGAGAAAGTATTTTATCCTTATAACTTTTTGAGAATGTATAACATCATTAAAAAAAGGACATTTTTAAAAAAAGGACATTTACTGGGCACTTACTGTGTTCAAAAACTTTTGTGAGAAACAGAGGTGAAAGGCATGATATTACATTAGTTAAGGTTAACTTACAGCTTCATTCTAGTGAGGGAGACTGTTTGCTTCACAATCGGGGCTCACTCTCTTTCTCCATCTTTTTCTCATACACACTGTCTTTACATAATCAATGTTCATCCTCTTTCTGTCTCTCTTACACATATACTCACATGTACATCCTATATTGTTAAACTTATACATACCTGTTGGATTTCTTCAACAGCCAAAGTAACTGAGAACAAGACTGCCTGACTAATGCTGCCCTGACAGGAAATGTTACAGGCAGATTTAGGTCCTTACATATATATTCCATTTCTTTCACCATTGTCCAACTGTAACCTGAAATGAAAGAAATAAATTCCATTTTTCTAACGGGAATACTGAAAGTCAATTAAAAAAGAAATGGGTCACCTGGGTGGCTAAGTTGGTTAAGTGTCTTGGTTTCAGCTCAAGTCATGATCTCCAGGTTTCATGAGTCAGAGCCCTGCATCCAGCTCCCCACTGACAGTGAGGAGCCTGCCTGGGATTCTCTGTCTGCCTCTCTACCCCTCCCCTACTCACTCTGTCTCTGTCTCTCTCAAAATAAATAAATACATAAAACTTATTAAAAAATAAGAAACTAAGTTAAATTACTTATAAATGTAAATTCGTAGGTAATTTATAAAAATTTCCATTTGAATACAGAGTGCCTTAAAATACCACTTACTACATGAAAATATTTTAGGTGGGAGATGTAGACAAAAAATTAATTCTAAAACCATGCCACAAGAGACCAAGAGCAAGTTTAACAAAACATTAAAATATTAAAAAGGTTTCATGGGGCACGTGGGTGGCTTAGTCGGTTAAGCATCCAACTTTGGCTCAGGTCATGATCTCATGGTTCATGAGTTCAAGCCCTGCATTAGACTCTGTGCTGACAGTTCAGAGCCTAGAGCCTACTTCAGATTCTGTGTCTCCCTCTCTGCCCCTCTTCTGCTCATATCTGTTTCTCTCTCTCAAAAAAAAAAAAAATAGAATAAAATAAAATGGTTTTACTAATCTCTCAAGCACAAAAAAAAAAAACAAATTTTGATATGATATCTTAAATATTCTAAAGCTCTTCCCTTAGGTATATCTGCATCATTAATAATCTCTGTAAACTTATATTTTCCATTGTGTAATTAAGTATTCTTTTCCAAGAGAAAGATGGCTGCTAGGTACTAGATGTTTAATTAATAATTATCGGGGCACCTGGGTGGTTCAGTTGGCTAAGAGTCTGACTTCAGCGCAAGTCATGATGCCCCAGATCATGGGTTCAAGCCCCACACTGGGCTCTGCACTGTTGGTGTGGAGCCTGATTGGGATTCTCTCACTCGCCCTCTCTCTCTGCCCCTTCAGCATTTGTGCACTCTCTCTCTCTGTCTCTCTCTCGAAATAAATAAAACCTCTAAAAATTTTTAAGTAATAATTATCGCCATGGTTGTTTTTTGGCTAGTCCAAATTATTTATACATTTTAACTAAAGTAGAAATAGTGGTAAAAATGACTTTTATATATGCATTTTAAATCATGTTAAGACATTGTGGAAAACACACTTGCCTGTTTATAAAAACTTTAAGCAAAAAATTCTGTTTTTTAAATAACACTAAACTCTGTTGAAAGCAGGCTGTAAAAAGTATTGGTCAAAAAAGGAACATTTTACAGAAAGCCTATGTAAATAAGTTAGTCTAGCAGCTAAATTCCTCATGAAAGAAGGGCAAAGTTCTGCTTTCCTGGAAAATATGAAAAACTGTATCATTTTAAAATTTTATTTATTGATTGTATTGATTTTCAGTGAGACAGAGCACAAGTGGGAAAAGGGCAGAGAGAAAGAGAGACAGAATCCAAAGCTGGCTCTGGACCATCAGCACAGAGTCCAATGTGGGGCTCAAATTCATGAACTGTGAGATCATGACCGGAGCTGAGATCGAGAGTTGGACACTTAACCAACAGCACCACCCAAGTGCCCCTGTATCTTTTTAATTAGAAAAAGGGACTGCTAACAAAAGCTATATTTACACGACTATAAACTTATAAACTCTCCTTTCTAAATCTGAAATAACAAGTGAGGGAGCATAAGGTGCATGTTGGTAATGACAAGAGGCCAGTGGAAGAAAAGCAGCCTGGAAGCACTCAACACCAAAATGACTTCAAAATCCAGATATAGTAAAATTCAGTTCAAGCATGAGGTTAAGCGAGAATTATACTAAATAGTGATAAAAGGAGCTTGGAATCAGGAAAGAAGTTACTAAACTCTTTATAGTTTACCTTATTTCAACACTTTGAATTATAAGCAGTATTCCTTAATGAAATTAATAAAAATTAAAGTGATTAAAGAATTAGAATTAAGTTCAAGCATATTCTTTTTTCTCTGAATCTTACACTTGTTGGCTGAGGGGGCTAGAACCTAAATGTCACTACTCACTAGACAGCAGCTACCCTAATCTAAAAAGTTAACATCTGAAAACAATAAATGCAAATAAGTAAAAAATGAATGCCCCAAACACAGGATAACGACTAACATCTCAGGGCACCTGGGTGGTTCTGTTGCTAGAGCGTCCGGCTCTTGATCTCCCCTCAGGTCCTGATCTCATGGTTCATGAGAATTGTTTACCTGGAAATCAATACCTCCGTATGTGGAAGAAATAGAAAGATGAACCCAAATAGCATAGTCAGTTTCAACCAGGAAGAATAATCTGAGTGTCACGTCCATCCTGAAGTGAAAAGGTGAAAGGAAAGAAGGGATCCAGCCTAGAGGATAGCCTCGTGGCCTCCCACTTCCCTGGCCAACCAAAGGGAGCATGAGGGCACCAAAGTTCTAGCAAACTACTTTTGGGGGCCTCCCAATGTCTAAAGAACAGAACTGGTGCTCTTCCACCACACTCCCTTTACTTCTGGCCTCACATCACTGCAGAAGTTTTTGTTACTACTTCTTCATCTTTCATCTGACATAGGAAGTTTGCTCCAACGTCAAAAGAGTATATTATGTTTTCCAAGTTCAGAGAAACAACTCATGATGTGTTTAAAGTTTATAAAAAGGCAGCTTTGGTTAATCTAGACCTTGCAAATAAATATTTCCCACTGCAGCTTGGTAACAGAATATCACCAATGAATACAGTATCTATCTGAAATAAAAGAACGAAGAGTCATGCAGATGTCTTTAGGACCAGACCTTTCTCTCTATTAGGCTCTGAGATTCTGGAGTAAGTTTTTGGTTTTGTACTTAGAGGTGTTATTTTTATATTTCAAGTAGATTTTAATTTGATATATAAGAAATACATTATTACCTTCATTGACTTTCTCAGGATGCCATCCTGTTGTCCAACCCAGGGAAAATGTGACATCTGGAAAGAAGGATGTCACCGTGTCTATAAAAGGTCTTGCATCCACTACTCTGCTATTTCCATTTGGACCAGGAAGAATATCAGCATTAATCCATACAGGACGCTTCAGATGCCTCTTCACACTTTCCAGGAGCATCATGGATGGTTCCACAGCTGCTAGACTAAAAACACAGTTTGTTATCAATAAGATATATTCCTAACGTAAAAATAAAAAGAAGTTCTTTTATTTTATTTTATTATTTGTTTTTTACAAATAGTTTATTGTCAAATTAGTTTCCACATAACACTCAGTGCTCATCCCCACAAGTGTCCTCCTCCATGCCCATCCCTCCTCCCCCCACATCCATCAGTCCTCAGTTTTTGTCAGCATTCAAGAGTCTCTCATGGTTTGCCTCTCTCCCTTTCCCCCACCATTTCCGCCCTTCTTCTCCCCCTTGGTCCTCCGTCAAGTTCCTCCTAATCCTCCTATACGTGCAAACATATGATATTTGTCCTTCTCTGCCTGACTTATTTCGCTCAGCATAACACCCTCAAGGTCCATCCATGTTGCTACACATGGCCAGATTTCACTGTTTCTCATTGCCATGTAGTATTCCATGGTATAGATAAACCACATCTTCTTGATCCATTCATCTGTTGATGGACACTTAGGCTCTTTCCATGTTTTAGCTATTGTGGAGAGTGCTGCTATGAACATTGGGGTACATGTGCTCCTATGCATCAGCATTTCTGTATCCCTTGGGTAAATTCCTAGCAGTGCTATTGCTGGGTCATAGGGGAGTTCTATTGTTAGTTTCCTTAGGAACCTCCACACTGTTTTCCAGAGGGGCTGTACCAGTTTGCATTCCCACCAACAGTGTAGGAGGGTGCCCGTTTCTCCACATCCTCGCCAGCATCTACAGTTCTCTGATTTGCTCATTTTAGCCACTCTGACTGGCGTGAGGTGGTCTCTCAGTGTGGTTTTCATTTGTATGTCCCTGATGAGGAGGGATGCTGAGCATCGTTTCATGTGTCTGTTGGCCATCTGGATGTCCTCTTTGGAGAAGTGTCTGTTCATATCTTCTGCACATTTCTTCACTGGGTTGTTTGTTTTTGGGGTGTGGAGTTTGGTGAGTTCCTTATAGATTCTGGATATTAACCCTTTACCTGATATGTCATTTGCAACTATCTTTTCCCATTCCGTTGGTTGCCTATTAATTTTCTGGGTTGTTTCCTTGGCTGTGCAGAAGCTTTTAATCTTGATGAGGTCCCAATCATTTATTTTTGCTCTTGATTCCCTTGCTTTTGGGGATGTGTCAAGCAAGAAGTTGCTGCGGTGGAGGTCAAGGAGGTTGTTTCCTGCTTTCTCCTCTAGGGTGTTGATAGTTTCCTGTCTCACGTTCAGGTCCTTTATCCATTTTGAGTTTATTTTTGTGCATGGTGTGAGAAAATGATCTAGTTTCATTCTTCCGCATGTTGCTGTCCAGTTCTCCCAACACCATCTGTTTAAAAGGCTGTCTTTTTTCCACTGGATATTCTTTCCTGCTTTGTCAAAGATTAGCTGGCTGTATACTTTTGGGTCCACTTCTGAGTTCTCAATTCTGTTCCATTGGTCTATGTGTCTGTTTTTGTGCCAATACCATACTGTCTTGATGATGACAGCTTTGTAGTAGAGGCTAAAGTCTAGGATGGTGATCCCTCCCATTTTGGTTTTATTTTTCAGGATTACTTTGGCTATTCGGGGTCTTTTGTGGTTCCATACAAATTTTTGGATAGTTTGTTCTAGTTTTGAGAAGTATGCTGGTGCAATTTTGATTGGAATTGCATTGAATGTGTAGAGTGCTTTGGGTAGTAATGACATCTTAACTATATTTATTCTTCCTATCCATGAGCATGGAATGTTTTTCCATTTCTTTGTGTCTTCTTCAATTTCCTTCATAAGTTTTCTATAGTTTTCATCATACAGATCTCTTGTATCCTTGGTTAGGTTTATTCTGAGGTGTTTTATGGTTTTTTGTGCAATCGTGAATGGGATCGGTTTCTTGATGTCTCTTTCTGTTGCTTCATTGTTGGTGTATAAAAATGCAACCGATTTCTGTACGTTGATTTTGTACCCTGCCACTTGGCTGAATTCTTGAATCAGTTCTAGTAGGCTTCTGGTGGAGTCTGTCGGGGTTTTGATGTAGAGTATCATGTCATCTGCGAAGAGGGAAAATTTGACTTCCTCTTTGCCAATTCTGATGCCTTTGATTTCCTTTTGATGTCTGATGGCTGACGCTAGGACTTCCAGCACTATGTTAAAAACAGTGGTGAGAGTGGACATCCCTGTCGTGTTCCTGATCTCAGGGGGAAAGCTCTCAGTTTTTCCCCGTTGAGGATGATGTTCGCTGAAGGCTTCTCATAGATGGCTTTGATGATAAGTTTAAGTAGGTTCCTTCTATCCCAACTTTCTCTAGAGTCTTTATTAAGAAGGGATGCTGTATTTTGTCAAATGCTTTTTCTGCATCTATTGACAGGATCATATGGTTTTTATCTTTTCTTTTATTGATATGATGTATCACATTGATTGATTTGCAAATGTTGAACCAGCCCTGTAACCCAGGAATGAATCCCACTTGATCTTGGTGGATGATTCTTTTTATATGCTGCTGGATTCGATTTGCAAGGATCTTGTTGAGAATATTTGCATCCGTATTCATCAAGGATATTGGCCTGTAGTTCTTTTTTGCTGGATCTCTGTCTGGCTTGGGAATCAGAATGATACTGGCTTCATAAAATGAGTCCAGGAGTTTTCCTTCAATTTCTATTTTTTTGAATAGCTTGAGAAGAATTGGGATTAATTCTGTTTTAAATGTCTGGTAGAATTCCCCAGGGAAGCCATCAGGTCCAGGGCTCTTATTTGTTGGGAGATTTTTGATCACTGATTCAATTTCTTCACTCGTTATGGGTCTGTTCAGGTTTTCTATTTCTTCCCGTGTGAATTTTGGTAGTGAGTGTGTGTTTAGGAATTTGTCCATTTCTTCTAAGTTGTCCAATTTGTTGGCATATAATTTTTCATAGTATTCCCTGATGATTGCTTGTATTTCTGAGGGGTTGGTTGTAATAAGTCCATTTTCATTCATAATTTTGTCTATTTGGGTGCTCTCTCTTTTCTTTTGGATAAGTCTGGCTAGAGGTTTGTCAATTTTGTTTACTTTTTCAAAAAACCAACTCTTGGTTTCATGGATCTGTTCAATTGTTTCTTTGGTCTCTATGTTGTTTATTTCTGCTCTAATTTTTACTATTTCTCTTCTTCTACTGGGTTTAGGGCGTTCTTGTTGCTCTGCCTCTAGTTCCTTTAGGTGAGCTGTTAGATTTTGGACTTGCGCTTTTTCTAATCTCTTGAAATAGGCCTGGAGAGCAATGTACTTTCCTCTTAGGACTGCCTTTGCCGCATCCCATAGATTTTGAATTGTTGTGTTTTCATTTTCATTTGTTTCCATATATTTTTTAATTTCAGCTCTAATTGCCTGATTGGCCCATTCATTCTTTAGAAGGGTGTTCTTTAACCTCCATGTTTTTGGAGGTTTACCAGACTAAAGAAGTTCTTTTAAACTGGTGTTTTCAATGTTCTCAATTTCCTAATAAAAGTATAATACAATAATGCCTGAATTAAACAAATTCAAAATCACATAGAACCAGAGGAGAAAGTTAAAATATGCCATATCTCAAAAGATTGATTTATACTTATTATTCATGAAGGTACTTGAAATGTACTATATATATATGAATAATGTCACTATTTGTAGACAGACTGAGGTTTCAAAACTCTGTATTAGGATTACTCGGTATAAAATAATTTAAGGAAATACACAAATATTCAGTCATCAGAGAATGTATAAATAAGATTTAAAATTAGATATATTTATAACCTGAAAATTCACATTTACTAAAATACCTAAAGTGTACCCAGGTACTGTGTCTTTAAAACTGGCTCATGACCTCAGAGAAAAGAGCCCCTTTTCTTTCACATATTCTTGTAAATTTGGATGCATAAACACATTTCTAAGACTGACTGTAGGGACGCCTGGGTGGCTCAGTTGGTTAAGCACCTGACTTCAGCTCAGGTCATGATCTCACGGTTTGTGGGTTCGAGCCCCGCATCGGGCTCTGTGCTAACAACTAGCTCAGAGCCTGGAGCCTGTTTCATATTCTGTGTCTCCCTTTCTCTCTGACCCTCCCCTGCTCTCTCTCTCTCTCCCTCAGAAATAAATAAAACATTAAAATTTTTTTTAAAAATAAAATATAAAAAAATAAAACTGACTGCAAAGTGTAACATTATAACATTTTCTTAAATTTTCTTAAATTTCATTTTCATTTTATAAACATCTGGGGGTGCCTGCATGGCTCAGTCAGTGAACCATGTGACTCTTGATTTCAGTTCAGGCCACGATCTCATGGTTTGTGAGATGGAGCCCCACATCAAGCTCTGTGCTGTCAGCATGGGGCCTGCTTGGGATTCTCTCTCCCTCTCTCTCTGCTCCTCCCCTATTTCTCTCTCAAAATAAATAAATAAACCTTTAAAAATAAATAAATAAAATTAAACATCCTTTCTGGAAACTAAAGGCAACTATATTTTAGTTACTTTTAAATAAAAAAGCAGTTTCACTCTTTTTCCCTCTCTACATCTATTCTAAGTGACATCTACAGGTTTTAAAACAGTAAGGTTTCAGTCAGCTTACATAAATTTTACTTTTTAAAATCTATACACAAACTGTACACTACCCTACGTATACTTCTGAATTTCTTCTGAACCTTTAAGGTTTAAGTTTGCTTCAAAGAAAATTGGCTTTACCCTCATGCACTGTTCGGGGCAATGCAAACTGATGCAGCCACTCTGGAGAACAGTATGGAGGTCCCTCAAAACATTAAAAATAGAACTACCCTATTATCTAGCAGCTGCAGTAATAAGTATTTACTGAAAGGTCACAAAAATGCAGATTTGAAGAGGTACACGCACCTCAATGTTTATAGCATCATTATCAACAATAGCCAAACTATGGAGAGAGCCCAAATGTCCACTGACAGATAAAGAGATAAGGAAGATGTGGTATATATACCATGGAATATTACTCAGCCATCCAAAAGAATGAAAATGTGTCATTTACAAAAACGTGGATGGAGCTAGAGTGTTTTAGGCTAAATGAAATAAGTCAGTCAGACAGAAAGACAAATACCATTTGATTTCACTCATCTGTGGAATTAAGATATAAAACAGATGAATATAGGGAAGTGAGAAAAAAAAGAGAGGAAAACAAACCACAAAAGACACTTAATGACAGAGAACAAATTGAGGGCTTATGGAGGGAGGTGAGTGAAGGATAGGCTAGATGGGTGATGAACATTAAGGAAGACACTCTTGTTACAATGAGCACTGGGTGTTGTATGTAACGGAAGAAATCACTGAATTCTACTCCTGAAACCGTTATTGCGATGTATGTTAACTAACTAGCATTTAAATAAAAATTTAAAAAGAAAATTAGCTTTTAGTGAATACTACAATGGGAGGCTAAGATTCTGGGAGATGTCTGTCAGACAGAAGAACACTCAGTACCCTCTCCTCACATTACAACTTTCTTAATGGATTGGAGTCCTCCTGACTATGCTTCTGCTATTCTTCACCTCACTCCTTTTAGGCCTCTTACTGTAACAGGAGGAACTGATAACCTCATTATTTATTAGGTCCAATTAATTAGTGAGCAAGGATACGGTTCATTAAAACCAGAGAAAACCAGCCTCCAGCCTTTATTTCACTCGCTCCCATATCATGAGCTTCTTTTTGCTCATGCTTCTACCCCTGAAATGGGGGCCCTAGATTTTAGTGTATTAATAAACTCTAATGCTGGAC